>JBAMCG010000077.1:5435000-5547500 GCA_037075325.1 Drosophila mayaguana
GTCTGAGTTTTACATATATATACACATATATGTATACAAATGAAATAAGATATTCATCTCAAACTGTAAAAATGCAATTTTGTTTAGATATGTGACTCTGAAACTGTACAAATTAAAATAATTGCTACGCTATTCTTCTCAAACTGTGCAAATGAAAATTATGCTTCAGCTGTGCCTCCCAAACTGTGAGAATGCACTTTTATTTAAATATGTGACTCTGAAACTGTACAAATTAAATGCGCTATTCTTCTCAAACTGTGCAAATAGAAATTATGCTTCAGCTGTGCCCCTCAAACTGTGCAAATGAAATTCCATTTGGCTCATTTCACATGACTCTCAAACTGTAAAGACTAATACTACCCGATACTGTAGCCTAAAGTGCTGCTTAAACTGAAGCAGCTTAATACCCGCCTCTCAAACTGTAGCAATCTTTGATGAGAGCTTTAGTTGCCTTTGCCGTTCCATAATATTCCGGACTTGCGACCAGCTAAAACCTCTGCACTGCTTTTGGACAAGCAGATATATATATCTATATGCATATCTATATACATATATATACACGTATATATCTGTATATAATATATATTTCTATCTAGGTAATGGAGTTTGGCTGCCGAGCATTCGCCTAGCAACGGAGTATTACAATATATATATTGACAATAGAAAAGAGCAAAATCCAAGACAGCATTGGGAGTTAATCACTCGCCCACTCTCTCTCTCTCTCCCTCTCTCTGTCTCGCAGCTCAGACTCAGCTGCGATTGCTGCGGCATGAGTTGCACTTGCCTCAAATCAGTCAAGGGTAATATTCTTCCAGGACATTAAGCAACAGCAACAACAACAACCGAAGCAATGAACCCAAACTGAAATGAAAGCTGAATCACAATTCCCAAGTCTCTCTCTCTCACTCTCTCACTGTCTCGCTCGCATCTGTTTCGTATTCAAAGCCCGAAGCGTATCGAAATTGGCATTGGCTGCCTTTGATGTATATTCATGGATTGTGCACCGACTACAAACTGCGAACTGCATGCATTCACTTTGATTCACAGAGCTCTCTGGCATCCCTCCCCGTCCTCGCCCTCGTATGCCGTATGCCGCAGCCTAATCGCATAGTTTATAAATCCCCATTCTCCGAATGCGAATATTGACTACTGCGCCGGAAATGCTAGTTACGCATCCGCGACTCCGAAAGATTTATCACGTCAACCACATTTTGGCAACAGAGCGGAGTTCGGGGAGAGCTTCAAGCAGGTCAGCCTCATCAGTTTCTGGGCCAAAAGCAGCTGCAGCTACGACTCTATCTTCATAAATCAATACGGCTATAACGCCTCCGCTTATAGTTTCCGTCCGGTTATCGCGACCCCCACACCAGCCTCCGTCCGATTCCAGATAAATGCACGATCTCTAAGATCTCACTGTACCGGTAAAACAAACAGAGAACACCAGAAATTGCTACAAGTCACTTGGCTTTGTTTTCTCTCTTTCGCTGTGTATCGATAACTGACAGTAATCGATAAACTAGTTTAGGGCTTAGTTTGATTGCCAATGCAAACTAAACCAAAAGGTCTCAAGGGTCACTTCACTGCTGTTTCTCCTACTTGGCTGCCGCTCAACCCCGTCTCTCTCTCTCTCTCTGTCTCACTGAATGTCTGTCCATAATCTCTAGTTATATATTGTCCATAATCTATCTAAAAAGCTGCGCTTTGTCTGTCTAGCAATGCGACAAATCCAATTCAATTTATCAAAGACTTGAGATTTGCCCTAGCAGCAGCAGCAGCAGGAGTAGCAGGAGTAGCAGGAGCTAACAGGCTTACGTGAAGGCTAAACAAATTACCAGCCGAAAAAACTCCAGAAAATACGCCAGGAATTCCGCCCCTATCAAATTTCTGCCACTCTCTCGCTCTCTCGCTCTCTCGCTCTCTCGCTCTCTTGCTCTCTCCCTCTCGCTCTCTCTCTGATTGGCAATCAAAGCCTCAACTGATTCCGCAGGACTTGTTTGGGCTTCGTCTGGGTGTTATCATTTGGCTTATGCACTCGACATTTGCTTTAGTTTTCGATTTTGTTTTTAATGAGCTGCATGTGTGAGTGTGTGTGTGCGGGTGTGTGTGTGTGTGAGTGTCTGCGTGTGTTTTGTAAAACTTGTTGAGCTAACAAGTCTGCAGTTGACAGCTAACAAGCGCCCCACAGCCAACGAGCAAGGAGCAGAACAGAAGAGAAAAGAAATGAAGGAAATGTCGCCACAAAGTATGCTTCAAGTTTTAATGCCAGCCTGCTGTGTGTGTGTGTGTGAGTAGGTAGCTGTATGTGTGTGTGTGTGTGCGTGTGCGTGTATGCGTACCGCTGCCTACTGTATCTGTGTGCGTGTGTGTGAGTCACTCCAGTCACAATCGCATCGAACACTAAACAAGAAGAAAAGCGAAGAAAAGAAACTTGGTCCAAGCATTTGCCACGCCCAGCCTCTGTCCAGCACGCCCCCACCGTCCCCGCCTATGGCAGGAAGTGAGAGAGCTTCGTCTGGCCCGCGTGCGTGACACGGCCGGTCAGCGACTGCAGCGCTGTCTGCGGCAAGCACTTCTTCTTGGCCAGCTCGTCCAGCTTGACGCTGATGACCATGTCGATCTCCTTCTGGCGCTGCATCTCCATGGCGCGGGCCTTTTCGCTCTCGACGCGCTCGTTCTCGATTTCGCGGCGGCGAGCGCGCTCGTGCTCCTCCATTTGGGCGGTGACGCCCTCATGCAGATCCAGCTTGCGGCCGAGCTTCTTCTCCAGCTCGAGCTTCTGCTGCTCCTCGTACTTGGCCCGATCCACCTTCATCTCGTCCATTTCGCGCTGACGCTGCGCATAGTAGCAGGCGCGCAGCTTATTTATGTGGGCCATCGCCTCCAGGTTGCCCTGGCGCAGCTCTTCCGCCTGCCGGCGACGCTTCTCCACGGCCTGGCGCTCCTCCAGGCGGTACTTGCGCTCGAGCCGCTCGTGCTCGGCCAGCAGGCGCATCTCCTCGCGGTTGTCGTTGGCATCGAGAATCTTTTGCTGCATCACGTAGAGGGCCTCGCGCTTGCGCTCCTTGGCCAGATCGATGGCCGCCTTCTGTTGGCGCTGCTCCAGGCGCTTCGCCTCCTTCTCGATCACGTATTTGTTGGCGCGCAGCTCGTCGCGCTGCTCCTGCTCGCACAGGATGCGCCCAAAGTCCTGATGCAGCTTGATGTAGTGGAAGAGCTCGTTGCGATAGTTCTTCTTCCGTTGGCCGGTGGCCACCGCGTTGTCGGCCTGGAAGCGTTTGTACTCCTCGTAGGCATCGCGCATCTGGCGCGACTCCTCGCGCCGACGTTCCTCGGCCATGTGGCGCAACTGGCGGTGGTCGTTGATCTGCCGGCGCACAGCATCGCCGAATGCAAGGCGCTTGTTGTGCGCCGCCAGATCCTGTTCCGCCGCCGAGCCCCATTTGGACTCGTTAAACGCCGTGTCCTTGCGCGCCTGCTCCACGTCGTGCTCGGCCTGCAGGCGCTCCATCATGGCACGCTCCTCGATCTGTGCCGTCCACATGGCACTGCATTTGGCAGCGCCAATCGAGCGTATGGCCGACTGGACGCGCACATCGTTTTCATGGCGTGCCTGCAATGCAAAGGATCGATAAATATCGATAGATTGTATGAGGTAAAATATCGACTTCTATTTCTCTTACTATTATTGAGTCCCATTGTCGATCAATGATGATGATGTTATTGATATATTATTAAATTCTAACTATTATCGATAACTTATCGATACGTATATTTATCGCGTGTTACTTATAGATTTACATTTTATATTACTACTATTGATTCTCAGTGTTGATCAATGCATCCATTGATATTATTGATTAATATATTTGCATAATTTACAGTTGTCGATTTTAATAATTGATTATCGATAACTGATGAATATGTATATTTATTGCATATTTCTTGTAGGAGTAAAATATCTAAACTGGTTTAGATACATGTTACTCCTATAGTTATCGATTTCTGCAATCGATTTTAATGATGATCGCTGTCTGACAACAATTTATATTAATCGATTATTAATTATCTATGCGACTTTTAACCTACAACCAGTATTGATGTTTATCTTATCGATTCAAACTTTTCTAGCTGATAACACAGTAGATATTTATCGATTATAGTTATCAGTTGTTGACTGATTACAGCTATCAAAAACTGGTATCCACTGATATCTATTATAGTCAGGGATCTCTGTTGCTGTCACCTGTCTATCGCTTGCTGTTATCAATTATTGTTATCGATCACTATTATATATTAATTTTGTTGATTACTATTATCGATCATGATTATATATAAGTCTTATCGATCGCTATCATCGATCACTAGCATAGCTATTAGTGCTATCGATAATTACTGTCTATCGATCACTCTGTTAGCATCACCCACCTGCAGTGACTTGTGCAACACCATCAGACGCTTCGCCTCTGCTGCCTTCTCTGCATCATCGTCCTCGGCCTCAGCGTCGATCTGTCGCTGGACCTCGAGCTCCCGTTCGCGTCGCGCCTCGTCGATCTCGTGGTAGTAGCTGCGCACGCGATTCTCCTCCTCTTTGTTTTGGCGCTCCTCCTCCCTCAGCTGCTCCACCTCCGCCTGGATCTCCTCGGCGGTGGGCGGGCGCGATGATTTCAAACGATCGACATGCTCCTTCTCCAGGGTCGCATACCCGATCGACTCCCATGGCCGGCCTTGCACATGGAAGTAGGTGGCCTCGCCGCCGATTCCCTTGCGTTTCGTTGGCTTCGGCTTCGAAAAGAGCCGCACGGGCTTTGGCGCCACTGTGCCCGGGGGCAGCGTGCCCGGCGGCAAGCCCGGCTGCAGCCTGTGCTTGCTCGACCTCTTGCCGGCCATCAGAAAGCCTTCGCGCTGCTGCAGCAGGCCCTCGGCAAGCTGCTTCTCGCAGATGGAGACGCGTGGCTGCCGCTTGAAGGCGAGCTCGCTTGCCACCGGCTTGGCCAGCCGAATGGGCTTCTCCAGCTCCACTTCGATCTTGCGGCCCCGCCGGTCGTAGCAGTCCGCGTGCAGCGGCCGACCCGTTCCTGTCACGCACGGCATCATGGTAGGCATCTTGGCGAGGGGGACTCCTGTGCACTGCTCCGGAATACAAAATATATCAAAATATGTTTTATTTTAAGTTGTTTTAGGTTTTTTGAGTCTGGTAAAAAGTCTCGCGTTTGTCGTGTTCTTTTGTGGTTGGTTTTGCTTTGTTCTGGTAGAGAGAGTTGCTAAGGTTGACCGAGAGAGAGATAGAGAGAGAAATGAGAGAGCTATGCGTGTGTGCGACTGCTCGAGTCTGAATGTTGTTTAGATCCCAGAATGAACAGCTCACCCCTGGCCTACTCACGAATGCCTATCGATAAGCCTACTAGACTGGAGAGTTGCTAATGGCGATGAATTGATTAACTATCGCAAGTTTGTAGAGTCCAACGAGTTGCGTATGGCGCCAACTATCGATAGCACTCTGGACTTTTAATTATCGATCAGTTTTGTGGAGAGTCCGCGAAAGCAACTATCGAATAACTATCGACAACACGGATATCTTTGTCCAGTGCCTCTTGTCGCTGGATAGTATCGCTGAACTATCGATTGGCATAGAAGAATTCGACTATGAGCGGGTCTAACTGAAGTCTTATGCAATGTATGTAATAGCAGGAGTCACAAATAATATCAGATATGAGTTTATAAATAGCAAGAAAACAAAATTCAGCTCTCTAAGCCTTTAAAGTCAACACAATTGAGAGCTAACTAAAAGTAAAAACGTAAAATGCACAGAAAAAAAATTAATATTAAAATCAGGTTTTCAACATAATGAAAATTTCGTTTGGACATCATAAAATGCTAATGGACATTGAAGAACGAGAAATGAGGAGAGCTGAGATGGCACTACTTGAATTAATATGAAGTAAAAGTGGCAGAGCTGATATATTAAATCATTAAATGGGAATATCAAGAATTCGAGGAACAGAGCTGAAGGTCTATCGTATCAACTGCTAAGTGAGCCAGGGAATATGCAGACTTATTCCAAATCCGAAAGCCAAAGAGCAAGAAAAGAAACGAACAGGAGGACAGAGCCAGTGTGAGGTCAATGCAAAAGCAAAGCACAAATTTGCTCATCGCAATTGTGGCATGAGCCGAGGCTGCAGCGTTCATAAAGTAAGCTCAAAGGACAATTGCATTGATTCATTATCTCTATGTGCAACTCTCTCTCTCTCTCGCTCTCTCTCTCACTCTCTCTCTCTCTCTCTCTCTCTCTCTCTCTCTCTCTCTCTCTCTCTCTCTCTGTGCCTCTGCCCTTACATCTGTCTCCTGCTCTCTGCAATGCATTATGTCTAAACGCATATGCTGGCCCAGCAGCCAATTTATTGTTACTTCGATTGAAATATGCTCGGCACATTGATATTTCTGCACCGTAAAGCCCCCTTGGCCGCCAGCTCCCCCTGCCCATCGCTTAAATTCAGCTTCAGCCGAACATCAAATGCTGTTTTGAATTCAACTGACGTCATTTGCTATTCGAGAGTTTCAGTTACTTCAGCTTTGTTTTGCTCTGTGATGCCAAGGCCCGCACAAACAAAAACACACACATGTGTGTATGCGTGTGTGTGTGTGTGTGTGTGTGTGTGCACCCACGCAGAGCTAGGCCTTACATGGCTGCGAGGCAGACGCTTTTTCTGCTTCTATATCAAGTTGTTCGTGTCGTGTCTTGTTTGTGGCGCCTCAAGTGCCCAAAGACTCATTGTGTGTTGTTCTGTTTATTTGTTATTGTTATTGTTGTGATTGTGACTGCTGTTGCCTTTGTTGTTGCTGCTGTTGTTTTTTGTTGTCGTTGTTGTTGTTGTTTAGCTGTCTTGTCAGTCACACATGCCAATGGCTAGAAGCAGCAGCAGCAGCAGCTACAGACAGCAAATCTATAATTCACTTGCCTCTTTGTCTACCCTCTCTCTCTCCCCATCTCTCTCTCTCTCTCTCCCTGCGACTGTCAATGAGTTGATTCGAGTCGCCTAGCTGCCCGCCGACAGCCACAAAATATGAGTAACGCTTTGCCTCTCATATTACGCATACGCCACATAGCACGGCCCCTTGGCCGTTCACGCTAGGGCGGAGGGGTGCGGTGGGCACGGCAGCTCGGCAACGCACAAAAACTTTTGCACATTTCAATGGCCATAAAAGTGATTTAATAATGCTGCGTTAAAGCCCCAAACGACAGCAGCGCCAGCAATAACAGCAACAGCAAAAAACGTCTTACAAAAAACCCAGAGACTGAAGGATCTGCGGCCGAGCCGCTGCTCAGATACCCTAGCAAAATGAGGGCACTTCAGCAATAGCAAATCGATTTCACTCGAAGATGGACTAGGTTGCATATGTAGTTCCCATATATTCATATGAGTTGAGCTTGGGCCAGTAAAAGGTCTGAATTATAGCATTCACCAACACTGACTTCTCAAACAGTTTTCCTTTTTTTATTATAGCCTTAGCCATTATGCAAATCTCAGCGAAAAGTTCTAGTTTATACCGTTATTCTTACAACAACCAATTCGGAATTAAAGCGTTATCCAACACTCGCGGCTTCGATAGCTTTTCGGAATGTTGTCATTAGCCAACACTCTGTTTTTAGATTAACTTAATTTTCAGAAACCATTTAGTGTTAACCAGCACTTAGTTCTCAGAGGTACACTCTGTCGTTACCCAACACTCAATTCTAACATATATTTCAATTGCATCTTTAGCCAATACTCAACTCAATGCGTAACATAAGTAAATTACAGCGTTAACCAACACTCAATTTTGGTGCTTTTAGTGTTGACCAACACTCAAATTTGATATAACATTTCGGGAAAACACTTTTAGATAGCTCTTTGAAATGATCGCGTCAGCTAACATTCAATACTCAGAGAACACTTCCATCTGATGGCCTTTTCCAACACTCACTTCTGCGACTGTCACAGCCGGAGCATCACGGCTTGGGTTAGCTCGCGTTGTGCAGCGTATTAAGCGCACTGCAAAATCAATTTGATTTGTCGCCGGGTATGCTCTGCCCCGAGCCTAGGCGCCCGGCCACGCCCATTGCGTGTGATTAACTGCGCGTTTAATGTGCATGCCCGGCCATAAAACAAATCGCATGCAATCGGCCCCTTGTCCAATGCTCCCCTCCACAGCCTCACACCCTCGCACACACACACACGCAATTCTCCGATACATCAGCTCCGCAATTCACATTCTCTTTCAGCTGCTCCCATTTCAGCTGCTGCTGCTGCTCCTGCTGCTGCTGCTGCTTTGAAATGTAAATGCAGCTCATTAGATCAATGCGTAGCCATTCATTTGCAAGGATTCTAAGCACTCTAGCCAAAGACCAAAGACACATGACCCCACAGCCGTAGCTCTGGCCTAGACCTTCCCCCTCCTTCCCACACACACACGCACACGCACACGCGCGCAGAGTGAAAGCGCCATCCGAGCCTGTGTCCGATAAGTTTTCCAGTTTTTCACAATGGACACAGCTCAAATGTCATAGACTTTCGATAGTTTCAAGGGAGAGAGAGAGAAAGAGAGGGAGAGGGTGACGGGCAGGGGCGCTCGCATCGACAGGCATCTCAGCTTGAAGGCAAGTTCTCTGCTCTTTGTGTCCATTAGGATGGCTCGTTTGGGGCAATGCTTGCTTAATTATCTCTTTTGAGCGTTAATTTGCTATCGTCTATCGATAGTAGGTGAAATTGATGCATGATATATGTATATAGAAGGCATATGTTTATATATATAAGCATATGCAGATATATACAAAATTCATTAATGCTTATATATTTAGCGAACTATTGTTATCGATTTCAGTTTTAGTTTCGATGTTTAAAAAATCGCGATGTTTTGCAGTCGACAATAATTATCGTTTTGCTTAAGTAATCCATAGATAGATCATAATGATCGCTAGATGACTATCGATATGTGTCTGCGAATTGTGGTATCGTTATGTTATCGATCGTTATATAGCTATCGATAAGTACATACAAATTGTCCTTTGTCACAGCAGTGTGTAATCTATGTCGAATTCCTGTTTATATCGTTATTAAAAGTATCGATAGAAGTCAAAGCAATATCGATAGACTTTTTATATAATTATTTGGGCACATTGCAGCCGCCTTGTCATGTCTGCCGTCAGTCAATCAATCGATCAATCACTTCATTCGTAGCAAACATCAATTTTCACTCAAATTTCTGCTCATTCCTCTTGGGCCGCGCGTTGTCCTTGCCCCACTGTGCGCGCGGTCAAGCTTTAATTAGCTTTAGTGCTTCATTTTCTTGAAGCATGCTCCACAGAGTCACGCCCAGAATCGCCTCTGCCTCTGGTTGTGTGTGTAGAAGTGCTCGTGTGAGTGTGTGTGTGTGTTTGTGTGTGTGTGTGTGTGTGTGTATGTGTGCTTGGGTTTGCTGCCGAGGGGGTTTGTTATTTTCACTTAATTTGTGCTTCATTTATTTTTTTTGCTCGCTCGTTTTTTATTTGTTGTTGCTGACCCCGAAAATAATTTTGACATACATATGTATATATATATGTATACATATATATATATTTTTTTTTTTTGGGTCGTCTATGAAATTGTCGTGTCTCGACTGTCCCAGAAAGTCAAATGCCGCATCATCTCAGCTCAACAGAAAAAAGAGCGAACAAGAAGAAGAGAAAAACCTTCTTCATTTTCCTTTTTTTTTTTTGCCTTTTCATTTCGCTTCTCTCATTTTTTTTTCTTTTGCTATTTGTTATTTATTTTTATACAAATTTGTTAGTCTGCTCCTCCCGCGCAATAAAATGAAGCCACAGCCAGCTGTTGTTGTTGTTGTTGTTGTTTATGTTCAAATTAACTTGGCCCACAAAAATGCTGTAGAGAGGCACAGCCCGACGAGGCCAGGCCGGGCCAGGCCAGATCGGGCCACAATGACAGTGCAGGTAGAAGGCAAAAGGTATTGAGGGAGAGGCCCATCCGCCGGATAGCCTCGTCGCAGGCGCAGGAAGCCGGAGTGCGAGCGGGGAAGGGGGAGGAGGCGGGTCGGGTGCCCGTTGAATTGGGGCTAAAGGTTGCCCCGTTGTCGTTTCCTGACTGAGCTCCTGTCCCGGACACAAAGCGACTGAGAAATGTTTCGCATGCTGCACAATGGCAAATAATTCATAACTTGGTTCAAAAGTTTGATTTAGCTGCAGTTAATACACAGTCTATCTCCCTGCCCCTGGCCCCCTCCCCTTCTTCTCTCACACTCAATAAGATGTGCGTGTGTGTGTGTGTGTGTGTGTGTGTTGGCAACTGTTGGCCATACGTTGGCCTGCATAAATTTTGCTGGCAGTCGGCCCTACCCTGCCCTGCCCTGCCTTGCCGACTCCTGCTGGCAGTCGCAGCCACACATTTTGCTAGCAGATAAATTACGCTTGAAGCATCAGGCGTAGGGAAGCGGAAGAGCCAACAGCTCGGGCCGAAGAAGAAGCGGCGAGCAGAAGATGAAGAGAGAAAGAGGAATGGGGGAGGGGGAGGGGGAGGTGGATAGGGACGAGGCTGGGGCAACAGTGCATAAAGTACGGCATCCTAAGGTCTATAGACTGCACACTGGACCACGCGCTGACGACTGTCAAGCGGGTCTCTCCGTATGCATATCTTTCTTTAACTGTAAATGCAGACAGCACACACACACACACACACATACAGCAGCCTGGCAGGCGACATGAGTGACAAAGTGATTTTGGCCACATCTGAAGACTTTTATGGGCTCAGCTCGCATTTCGACAAGAAGTTGAAAGCCAAATAGCGATTTCAATTGTTTCTTTTTATTTAACTTGTGTTAAAGTAGGCTAATAGCACTTAGAGGGCCAAGCAATATAGTTACAACTATCGATAGTCTACTTCAATGTTATCGATACTTATCTAGTTCAGCAGACGGGCTTACAGCAATAAACAGATCTTTTTACCTTCTTTATCTTGCTAAGGCTGCTCTAGATTTAAAACCTGAGATTTACCACAATCTAAAATTTTGTCTGTTTTATTTTTTACAAATATTTTTTATAGCCGGCGACAAGTTTGAATATGCCTGTGAGCCGAGAGAATACCCGTAAAAGAGCATTACGAAATTCTAACATATGTGTCGACTTATCTTATCTTATCTTATCCCTTATCCCCGCAGAGTCTGAGGCATCAAGTTTTGTCGCCTGCCGAGCTGCCAGAAGATGTCAGTTTTCGTTGGTTCCACTCTCCATTTCCTCATATGTGCTTCCCTCTCTCTCTCTCTGTCTCTCTCTCTCCCTCTCTCTCTCTGTGTCTTTTGGCTGCCTTTGAACACATTCAGTTCTTGGCTATAAATTTTTAACAAACATTTAACTCGCATTTTATTAGTCCCCAGTCAGCGGAGCAGAAGAGTTACTAGCTGTCGGACAGAGAGAAGGCGAGAGAGAGAGCGGCCGCTATTGCCGTCTCTGTCTGCTCTGTCTGACTCGCTGTCCGCCTGTTCTTGGGTTTCCTTTTGGTACGAAGTCATCATAATGACAATTTCTTGACTGTTTTCCTTTTTTTTGGGTCGCATTAGCCGTGTTCCACTTTCGTCTTGGTTTCAATTCGCTTTGTTTCGCTGCTGAGCTGGCACTGGAACTGGAACTGGAACGGGAACTGGAACTGGAACTGGTGCAGTTGCTCACTGGCCGTCGATGCGGCCAGACAGTTGGCATTTCCTTACTCTCGGTTTGATTTGATCTCTTGATTAGTTCCGTTGGCAAATTCTAATGAGAAATTATAAAAGAAAAATAAATAAAAATAATTAAAATAAAATATAGTAAAAAACAAATTCTCAAAACACATTTTCAGTTAAACAAATGTGTGAGCAGCAATCAATCAAAAACTTGTAAAGACCAACAACAATAAAAACAACAAAATATACCACAGGCAAACCAAAAAAAAAAAAAAAAATACCGCAAAAATAGTGCAATAAAAAATACC
Source organism: Drosophila mayaguana (assembly GCA_037075325.1). Lineage (NCBI taxonomy): Eukaryota > Metazoa > Arthropoda > Insecta > Diptera > Drosophilidae > Drosophila > Drosophila mayaguana. The sequence continues at coordinate 5,446,991 of JBAMCG010000077.1, forward strand.
AACAATGAGAAAAAGCAAATAAAAAAGAACGAACAACAAATACGAATAAAATAAAAACAGCAAAGCAACAGTAAAAAACGACAACCGATAATCGATAACAGTGAACGGCAAATCGATAACTTGTCGATAGCAATCAGCACAAACGCATAGACAGACAGAGCCCCACACACACTCACACACACACACACACAGACGCAGACCAGAGATGGACTCGCTGGAGCGTCTAATGCGAGCCGCCCCACTGCCCCGCATGCTAACCAGCGGGGTGGTGGCAACGGCCGCCGCTGCCGCTGCCAGCGCCGCTGCTGGCGTCAAGGGCGTCGTCGGCATCGCCGGCCAGCAGCAGCAGCAGCAGCGCGCCCTGGTCCATGCCTCGCTGGCCGCAGCCACAGTTGGACGCAAGGGACGCCATTTGACCGGGACATTTTGCTTGACCGGTGATACCATGGAGGGCATCATACAGTGTTTGGTATTTCTCAAAGCATTCTCGGTAAGTGGCAAGCAGAGGAGCAGAGAGATAGCGAGACAGAGAGAGCGAGAGCGAGAGAGAGAGAGAGAGATGGTGTGAGTCTGGGCTTCAATCCTAATCTGTGTCTCATATTTCGTCCTGCAGAAAATTCAATTTAGTTTTTGGTTTGCGCTTGACTAAGTTTTTTTTACTACCCTCACACACACACACACACACACACACACACACATGCACACATCACAGCCGCAGCCCCTCCACCCCCATCCCACCTTAACGAGCCATCAAAATGTGCAATAGGCTGTAAATAGGCAAATACATTTCACACACACACACACACAGCGTGTCTGTCCGTGTGTGTGTGTGTGTGTGTGTGGGGCTGATTTTGGGATTTTGGCTTGTGAGCTCACTTTGATATGAATTTTATAACTACATTTACGGTGACAGCATAAGCGGGCAAGGTAGCAGCAAGAGAGTGAGAGAGGGAGAGAGCGGGGAGCGAGAGGGTGGGATGGAGGGAGGGAGGGGAAGGGCCAGTCCTTGTCCCCATTATGAATGCTGACCAGACCATGTGCCATAAGCCGATATTCATATAATATAATTTAACTTGTCTGCAGATTTTCTAACACATTTTCTTCTATCTTTTCGCTCTTTTCGGTATCTTTGCAGGTGAGTTGAGTCCAGTGACGCCCACTTAATGCACACCCCTTACAGCAACACCTGCTGCTGGCTTTTTGTGAGTACAGCATTCAAGTTAATTAAAAGCAAATGCTCAACTTGGCCAAAATACACACACACACACACACACACACACACACACACACACAGATTTGGCCACAGAATTTCAATTCGAGATTTTTGCTTGATGCAAGTGTGTTTGTGTGTGTGTGTGTGTGTGTGTGTGTGTGTGTGTGTGTGTGTGTGTGTGTGTGTGTGTGTGTGTGTGTGTGTGTGTGTGTGTGTGTGTGTGTGTGTGTGTGTGTGTGTGTGTGTGTGTGTGTGTGTGTGTGTGTGTGTGTGTGTGTGTGTGTGTGTGTGTGTGTGTGTGTGTGTGTGTGTGTGTGTGTGTGTGTGTGTGTGTGTGTGTGTGTGTGTGTGTGTGTGTGTGTGTGTGTGTGTGTGTGCGCGCGTGTGTGTGTGTGTGTGTGTGTGTGTGTGTGTGTGTGTGTGTGTGTGTGTGTGTGTGTGTGTGTGTGTGTGTGTGTGTGTGTGTGTGTGTGTGTGTGTGTGTGTGTGTGTGTGTGTGTGTGTGTGTGTGTGTGTGTGTGTGTGTGTGTGTGTGTGTGTGTGTGTGTGTGTGTAAATTAAATAATTATAGTCATAAAAAACAAAAATATCAATATGGAAACTAGATAAAAATATTATGATAATAATTACAAATAATTAATAAATATTGAAGTAATAATAAAATAAAATTTATAATAATAGTAATATTAATATATAACAAATAAATAAATGAAAATTTGGAATTAAATATTTTTTATATAAAATTAAAAAAAAAAAAAACAATAAATATTGAAATTTGCATAAAAAATACTACAAATTATTTACTATTTAATAAAAATTCATAAAAATATAATAATAATAATAATAAATATATGTTTACAAAATAAATTAATTGCCTATAAATAAAAAGCTCTTCAAATTATAGTTTGACAATATGTAACTGTTAATCGTTTATCCACAAATATCATGCTCAGTCGGTCTCACTCGCGCTCTCGCTCCCATCTCGTTCTTTCTGTTTTTGTTTTCCGTCCTTGCGCGTCGCGCTCTTTTCACGACTATTAGTTAGAGCGGGATAGTACGATTAACCTTCGCCGAATGAGAGTCTGCAAGTGAGCAAGACTTAATGCAGCCAATGCAAATGCTCTTCACAGTCATGCACACTTACGCAGACACACTCAATTTGCGTACGCAGCTATCGGCTGCATACCAATACATGCACAAATGACTTTTTTCTCATTCCATTCCAAACTGACGCTGCAGACCGAAGCATAGCAACAACAAAATCGATTGCTAGCCAATCGCGATCTGTTTTTGTTTTCCGTTGAGCGCCTTGAATTTAACTATTCGCGTCTCTTTTAACGACTATTAGTTAGAGCGGGATAGTACGATTAACCTTCGCCTAATGCCTAATGCAAGTGAGCGAGACTCAATGCAGCCAATGCAAATGCTCTTCACTCTCCCACGCAGACACACTCAATTTGCGTACGCAGCTTTCGGCTGCATACCAATACATGCACAAATGACTTTTTTCTCATTCCACTCCAAGCTGCACAGCGAAGCAAAGCAACAACAAAACCGATTGCTAGCCGATCGCGAATGAGCTCGTTAAAGAGCCCATGCAATGGTTTGCTCTCTGAGCACTGTTAAATTCACCGCGAATATCACTCAAGCTCATACTTGAGTGAGTGAGAAAGCAGACATCGGTTGATAGTTATTTGCGAGCTATGATGGAATATGTAAATAAATACTAAAAAGTATTTATTTAAGTAGAATTTGACTGTAAATACTAACTTTCAATTGTTTTCCGCAGCTATAGCAGAGTTTTATTAAAAACGCGTATCAGACTTAATTCTTAATAATTCAAGTAAAATGATTTCCGCTGAAGCTTACTCAACTAAAAGTCTGTCTGCTAAACACGCATACATACATTTGTATGTACATATATATTTAATTGAATCAATAGCATTATCTGTCAGGATTTCCCTTTTCTTTTTTTTATTTACATCAATGTATCAATATCAATTGAGTTGGGTTGCTTTGATATGGAGCAGCATGAGCAGTAGCAGCAGCATGAGCAGCATGAGCAGCAAGAGCAGCAAGAGCAGGAGCAGCAGCAGGAGCTGGAGTCAGTTTAATCGTCGCATGTTTATAACTCAATTTCCTTGGCAACGCGTTGCTGCTGCCGGTTGGTTGGCGAAATTTGATTGATTTATCTGGCCTCTCGTCTTTTTCATGGGACTTCTTAATTAAGTTTGACTTCGTTTCAATTCTCTGCCGACTGTTTTAATATTTATTTGCATTCGCTTTTCAGTCTGCTGACAACTTCATTTCCTTTTGCCTTTGGCATTTATTCCTTGAACTTAATTGCAAGCATTTCACTCCTCCTCCCTCTCCCACTCCCTCTCTGTCTATCTGCTACTGGCTCCATCTGCTTCTTTATTCTCTTTGGCCCTCTCGCAACTCGTTGCAGCTGAAGCATCTTGCTCTGGCAACTGTTTAAATATTTATTTACAGCCGCTGCTCGGCCCCTTGTAATGCGCTGTGGTATTTAAATCGCGCATTTGCATCCGCTCGTTACTCTTAGACTTTTCTTTCTCGTCACTTGTTGCTCCTTTAGAGTAATGACTAATGAGTAATGAGTAATGAGTAATGAGTAATGAGTAATGAGTAATGAGTAATGAGTAATGAGTAATGAGTAATGAGTAATGAGTAATGAGTAATGAGTAATGAGTAATGAGTAATGAGTAATGAGTAATGAGTAATGAGTAATGAGTAATGAGTAATGAGTAATGAGACTATCTTATGCTTGTTAACGGCTTGCAGTCCTTATTTTTCAGCGCTTCGCTTCTGCTTTGTATTTATTTGATGATAGCTGCTCGTTATTCCCTCTTCCCATTATCAATTCCTCGCTCTACTCGTCACTCTCCTCTCCATTTTGTTCGTTATCGCTCAACAATCGATTTCTTTCATCCATTCGTGTCTTTATTCGTTATTTCTTCAGCTACACGCTTTACTTGTTCTTTTATTCATTCCCTCCTCGTTATTTTTTACTCGTTAGTCCGTCAATTCGTTGTTCGCTTTATTACTTCATTGCACGTGAACAATGAATATATTATTTTAGCTCCTTATTCCCTCTTCCCATTGATGGCTCTACTTTAGCGCTACTCGCCCTACTCGCCCTACTCTCTCTTTCCCGTTATTCATGACTCGTTCTATACGTTATTTGTCTCGCTCTATTTCTTACTGTTCGCCACTCGTTACTCCCTCTACTCGTTACTCTATTCGTCACTCTTCGCCACTCGTTACTCCATCTACTCGCTAATCGTTACTCTCTCTATTCGCTACTTTTCGCCACTCGTTACTCCCTCTACTCCTTACTCGTTACTTCCTCTATTCCTTACTCCTCGCTACTCGTTATTCATTTATCTTTGATTGTTTTGCTTTTCTTTATGTGTTTGTTGAACTGTACTTAGCACTCAATCGTTGTGCTCTATGCATTACTGTCCCAAGCGGCTTCTGTCAGGATTTTAACATTTCATTTTGTGCATTTTACGGCTCACACACACACACACACGCACACACACAGAGATTTATTTGTATATTAAGCGCTGGGAGCAATTGCAGCGCCATTAAAACTGACACATTGCAATTTCATTTCACTGGGGCTATCAAATAATTCCGCCAAGACTCAAAAAATTCGCACACACATATATCGAGCTACACACTCACACACACACTCACACAGTGAGAGGGAGAGGGAGAGACATTCATATAAATAAAAACCACAGTGAGGACTTTTTACGCATCGTTAATTTTTCCCCGTAGACGCATCTCGGCCCTCAGCGACAATTCTGTGCCTCTGCCTCGCCCTGTCCCGCCCTGCCCGCCTCCATGCCCACGCATTGCCTGTCACTATCTGTTCCATCGTCTCCATTCGCATTCGCATTCGCATTTGCTCTCTCGCTGTCTCCCTCGCTCATTCAGCTCCGCACTCTTTCACTCAATCAGCCATTGGCGCTGTCTGCCATTATAATGATGTCTGCCTGTTAGGCCTTAACATTTTGTTTTTTACATTTTACTTTGACATCAACACCAACAGCGCAAGCAACCACCGCAGCAGTGGCTGCTGCTGTGATTTACTTACTGTCGCACCACCCAACCACCCAACCACCCAACCACCCAACCACCCAACCACCCAGCCACCTCTCTGTCTCTCTATCGCTCGCTTTGTGGCTCTGCCTATCGCGCTGGGTGTAAATTTAAATGTTGCACAAATATGAAAAGCAATTTACATAATATCCTGCCAAGTGTAAAATGATTGTCAATGCTGTCTGCCCGCTCTAGAGCCTGCGGGGATGCCCCACCCATGCGGCGCCTGCTCGTCGCCACAGCGGGCCAAGCGAACCACAAGGCCCTGAAATCGTGTGGAGTCGGCAAACATGGATCGTTGGCCACAGTCTTTATATAGCATTTAGTGTAAAGCCTAGCAATTGAGTCGATAGACTGACAATATATCGAAGCTTATCGATAACTGGCATTGGTAGTGTTTTACTAACGATTACTAGCTTCATTGATTTCAGTTTGAGTATAGTATTCTATAGCTTCCTGGGGCTACTAATATATCGATTGCCGGAGCTTGCTGGTGTAATATCGATAACTCGCTCTAATCATCAACAGATTTATCACATTTGTTTTGGGCTTAATTCTTTTTCTCGATATCACATGAGGTTTTATTAATTGCTACCACAAGTGTACTATCGATAGCTGGCTTTACGTATCGATATTTGCATCACGCTTATTTTTGTGATTCGTTTCTTATCTATCGATATCTGGTTATGCCTTATAAATAGCTGCCTGCACTTGCTTGCATAGCTGTGTTATCGAACGTGATGTGTTATCGATAACAGCTTTATCTGAACATGACCTTTGTGATTTATTCATTACTCTTGAGAGCCAAAAAACGTATTTAAAGTTTCAGCTCTGTTTGCGTCACCGTAAAATGTAATCGAGCTTCTATTTTTTATTGCTATCGATAAACATGTCATCGCGTCGCACGCTGCTCCTCGATTTTTCATCATTTCGACTAAGTAGATTGTAAGACACTTCAGCCGGGCCATGTACTTAATGCCGGCTCACGCCCGACTCACGCCTCCTCTCCACTCAGTGTTTTTCTTAAATTATCTACGCCCTTGGTGCAGCGTCCCTGGCAGGGGGGAGCAGCACGGGAGGGGCTCGTGCATCCGTCAACATTTTGGAATTGATGATGTCTGCGCATATTATGAGGTTCAATATCCTGGATAATGACGACAAATTGCGCAATATTTGCACCAAGTCGCAGGCAGCAGATAGCAAAAGGAGAGGCGAGAGCGGAGAGTGGTAGGGCGAGGGAGGGGCATTGTTGACTCCTGCTGAGTGCTGCTGTTCCTGCTGGTGCCGTGTGTCCTTGTAAGTGCCATCTACGTCTACGGCTACGGTCAAACATGATTGATGAACGCTAATTAATGTGGCTGCCCAGGCACTGACTCCAGCCCGCTCTCCTGCCCCCTCCACCCCCTCTGCTCCCTGCCGGCCATTACCTATTTACCTCAGTGCGCGTCCCCCCTCGATTTGTGCAGAAAATTGTGTAATTAATTTGCAGCTCAAGTGTCTCCAATACATAATTATGACGCTGCAGAGCTGTGGACTGAATGAAGCAAGGCTCCCTCCCTGTCTCTGTCTCTCTTCCCCCTTTCTCTACCCCCTTCTCGCTTTTGCGAAGCTACGCAGCTTATTCCCAGCAACAACGGGAGAACAAACATTTGCTCTGATCTCAATAGGGTTCATTAAAAAGCAGTTGCGGTCGCATATCCCGTTGCTGCTCAAGTGGGCAGCGTTGATTAGTTTCCTCTGCAATTTGTGGCAGGTGTACGATTAGACGGCCCTTTGCAGGTACAAGCCTCTGATTACTCTTCGACATTTGCTCTGGGCATAGCTATCGTCCCTATATGCCTGCGGCTGAGAGTTACAAGAGACGGATTTATGATAATAATTATTTACATCAATTTGATTGAGTGAATCTTCAACTAGGCCAAGCAGCTAATGTCTCAGGCCGCCCTTGCATTGCTTTCGCCTCATGCCAGACTCATTTCCGAGTTTGGCTTTCGAGCTTTAGCTGGCTTTGCATACATCAGCTTGTCAGTGAATTTGTAGCAAAGCTGATGCCTGTCAATTAGTCAGTCAAGCTGTCAATCGAACGCTTGAAAATGCTATGGGATGCGCATTCCACGCATCACTAATTCATGCATTCATAATCAATCAATCAGTCAGTAAACGAGAAAGTTAATCTTTTATGCACCTGCAGTTAGTTAATCAGTCGTTGAGCGATTTAATCAATCAGTCAATCACACACATATTTTCATGCAGTCAATTCGTAGTATACGCAATCACTCAATCGGTCATTCACGCAGTCAATCGTTCAATTGATCATTCATGCATCTATAATGAAATCAGCCAATCAATTAGTCAGGCATTCCTTAAATGTATCAATCAATCATGTATCCAATCAGTCAAGCATGCATACATCTACAATTAAACAAGAAAATCAATCAGATTCAGTAATTCAGTTAATCATCAATCCAGAATCAGTCAATTACTCAATCAGTCTGTCAGTCTATCGGTCATTCACGCAATCAGTCATTCAATCAATCATGCATACATCTGCAATTAAACTAAAAAATGAATCAATCACTCAACCAGTTATTCTGTTAATTATGCATACATCCACAATCAGTCAATTAGTCAATCAGTCTAGCCGTCAATGCACGAAATCAATTATTCAGTCAATCATTCACAGCCCTTTAGTCAATCAGTTATGCATGCATACATCTTTAATTCAATCAGTCAATCAATCATTCGCTCGTCGACTCATTGAGCTATTCACTTCATCAATCATTCAGTCGAAACGAAATTCGGATTGTCGCTCTTAGCTAACCGCAATCATTTAACTGAAATTTGTCACACTGTGCACCAGCACCTGCTGGTGTGTGTGTGTGTGTGTATGTGTGTGTGTGTGTGTGTGTGTGTGTATATGCCTCAGCATAACAAACATGCGCAAACACGCCGCTGCACTTGAGATGCAGGCACGCCTCAACGCATTTTATGGGGATTTGATGTGTGTGCGTGTGTGTGTATGTTTATGTGTGTGTGCATGTGTGTGTGTGGCACACTTTAAGCAATAAGTTGGCCAATAGCATTTGGCGTCTGCATCTGCATCAATTGCGCAGTTTTAGCTGCTGCTCAGCTTCAATTGCAATTGCACAAAAAGGGGCAAGGCAAGGGCGACTGCAGATGCAGCTGGATCTGGGAAATTCCTATGGATAAGTAGGAAAAAAAGAAGAAGACTTAAATACACATACACAACACATATATGCAAAATTGACTAAAAGTGAGACACACTCAGATAAAGAAAGAGAAATAAAATGTCTGAGGGAAAATCGATGCTCGTTTGACAAAACTTTTCTTGGCTTCATCGAACACACACACACATATATAAATATCCATATCTTCTTATATAAATAGATAACTGTAAATAGCATACAAGTTTACACATGCAAAGAAAGCGGAAAGCAACTGCAGTTGTTGTTCCTCTTCGCATAAACAGTTCAGCCGGACATGTTGACAAAGGAGTTGGCCTGCTCTTTGAGGATTAGCTTATTGCCCGGCCATGGGACAGTCGACTGAGCACACAATCGACTTGCCCTCCGGCTGTGTGCGTGTGTGTGTGTGTGTGTGTATGGGTGTATGTGCCTGTTGTTGTTGTTTTTTTCTATTGCCGTCACTTTGCGGCCAGCTGAGCATTCAGCTCGAATGCCAACCGAGAGGCATTCCTGCAGTCGAGCTGCCTGCATTTGCATTCATTTCAAATGTGCGGAGGAGCCGGAGGCGTGACTGTACTTTTAACTGGCAACTCGATGTGCTAGCACTCTCAGTCTTCCCCACTCATTCTCTCTCTCTCTCTCACTCTCTCTCCCTATCTCACTCTCTCAGCTGAGTTAATTAGAATTCCAATCGCAGAACTTTCAAGAATTTCCTTTGTACTCGAATCTCTTATTATTTATTTTCATCATCTCAATTATTTCTCATCATTCAATTTGCTGCCAATAAATCGCATTTTATCTCTTAGTTTTATCGATGATTTCAGTGGAATGTGAAACAATTGGAACTGAAATGCGAAATCAATTGAATTGAAATTCTTTAGTTTTCTTTTCATATTTCATAAGCAAATTTAAAGTTTAATAAGTAATTGATTTGCTAAATGTGTTTCAGCTCCATTCGTTTCGAATTGTACTCGATTGTTATACATCTATAAATATATTTTAAATATATTATAAATGGTCTGTTCCATTCCATTTCATTCCATTTAGTTTTCATTGCCATTTTATATCAATTTAAATAAATATTTCATGTATTTAGAGAATTCTCTATTCCATTCCATTCCATTCCATGCATTTCATACTTTAACCAGTTCGATTCCCAAAATTCTCCAGATATTTGCATAATATATTGCTCTCTGTGACTAAATGTTTGCTTCCATTCCATTCTGTCCCATTTCATTCTGTTCCATTCGATTCCATTTCCATTTTATTTCTGCTCCTTTATTATATAGCCTATTATTATAGCCTATTCCATAATATTCTACGGCCAATACCCATATGGTTTTATAATTGTATAAGGAGCTGTCTCAATTTCATGTTGTTCCAGCTCAAATTGTTCCACTTACTATTCATTTATAATTGTATGCTCAATATGTTAGCTTATGGCACATATGTCTCGTTGCCTGTAATTCTAATTCCATTTCCATTTCGTTCCACTCTATCTACCGCTGTGCACGCTCAAATATCGATCTTAAAATGTCTGTTAATCGCATTAGCTAGACGATATATTCAAGATTTTGGCACTTCAAATTCATTGCCTGTGCTGCGAGAGAGAGGAAGAGGAAGAGGTAGCGGGAGAGGGGGGCAGAGGGCGTGGGAAAGAGAGGGCGAAATGAACTCCTGTAAAGGCAAAACATTTTCGCACTCTTGTTGTTGGTCGTTGTTGTTGTTGTTGCTTGTTGTTGCTGTTGTTGTTGTTGTTGTTGTTGTTGGTCGTTGTTGTTGTTGTTGCTTGTTGTTGTTGTTGTTGTTGTTGTTGTTGGCATAGTTTCGTATGCCGCACACGGCCGTCCAGGAACCTGACAATTTCGCTGCCATCTAGTTAGGCAACTGTCTAGGCCTCTATATGCGCCTGTATCTGTCTGTGTGTGTGCGTGTGTGTGTGTGTGTGTATGCTCATGTGTGTCGCCTTTCAGTTTGCAGCATCATCTATCTAAATGGATATCGCGCTTTCCAAGAGACAACAAACGACAACTGCAACAACAACAACAACGACAACAGCAACAACGAGACTTATCTTGAGCACATGCTCACGTTTGGCGTCCGTCCGTCCGTCTGCACGTCCGCCTGTCCGCCTGTCCGCCTGTCCGCCTGTCGTTCGTTTGTTCTTTCTGCTTCGCTCACGTCTGTCCCTATCTGTCCGTCTGTTGTATTGTTGCACGTACGTGTCGTAGACTTTTTGTTCAGCCTCGGCTAAAACTTCACTAAAAAATGAGTCTGGCATGGCGTTGAGCATTTAAACTAGCTACAAAACATCAGCTATGAATCGCAACACTCTAATACAACAGCCACGCCTCCTGCCGCCACACCACGCGTCTCTATAGCAGCACAGCCATCACAGGCCACCCACAAGCCCCGCACCCCCACCGCAGCCGAAATCAGCTCCTGCAGCCCATAGCCAGGCCGCAGTCAAGGTGGAAAAGCGGCGTTGCGCTACGTGCAATGCATGCACAAGTGCCAAGAGAGCTATGTGTGTGTGTGTGTGTGTGTTGGTGTGTGTCTGGTTGCCAAGACAAAATGCGGCTAATGCTTTTTTTCTTTGGCTTAGATTTACAATACAACGTGAAATGTTGTGGCTGGCAGGGCAACGCTTTCAGCTCCCTTTGCCGATATATATGGATGTGTGTGTGCGCACTTCTTCGTCTCATGCTTTTATGATATTCGCTCACATGTACAAGTATTTGATAGCGTCTGCAGTTGAGCTGTTGCCTCGACAGACCGAAAAAATGGCCTGCGCTCAAAAGTATGCTAAGTTTTTTTTATTTGCCTCGCATAATTTCCATTGAGCACATATTACGTATACGTAGCGGCTGCAGCGACGGCTGAGTGGTTGAGTGCTCAGCTGTTGCCAAGCATTTTCGTCTTTGGCAACAACAGCTAACGCCACGCCCATGCCCACGCCCACACGGCTCGCTAATTGTTTGCCATTTGTTTCGGGGCCTTCGCTTCAAGTCTCAATTGAATTTTGGGCAAGTTTCTTAAATGGTTGACAAAAGTTTCTGGCCAGCCAACTAGCTGGGCGCCCGCAGGCCATTTTCTAGCCATTTTCGCTGTTATCTTTCGTCGGGCTTATCTCGAGTTACATGCGCCACTGCCCGAAATTCAACTATTGCTTTTAGCTCTGACGGGTTTTCGTCTCAATTAGCCACGATTAGCTTATGGCTAAAAGTCAATCTACTTGGCTATCCATGTACAGCTTAAGTAGTGTCTGCTGCTCTGCAGCTCTTCCAGATTTCTCTAGAAATATTTGAGCCTTGCGGCTCAGCTCTGAGGCAACTTTTGGTCCACTCTGCCTGTGGCTCTTCGCTGCTTAAAGGAGATTAATTGTGAATTAGAATATAATATTAATCATAGTAATTACACTTGACATATTCTAACTGAAATGTTATCGATAGCAGAAGCAGCTGTCGCTCTATATCGATAGTAGCTTTAGTCATGCTCGTATCTGCTCTGTAAGATATGCCAGCTTCTTCTTCTTGTTGCTCTTGTTTACTTCGTATACTAAGTTTAGTTGTGTTTCTTAGCTTATCAATTATGTAAGTTATTCAGATTTATGTCATTTTCATGTTCAGTTAGCTGAGGCTGTGAAAATAGTTTAGCGCGTTGGCTTCATTTGTGCTTAGCAATTTGTCTTGCTGTCAGCTAATAAAAAGCAGAAGACGAAGAAGAAGAGAAAAAAGAATAAGAATAATAAGAAGCAAAAGAAGGAGCAGCAGAAGCAGGAGCAGTAGAGAATGTACCACAATAATAATAATTGTGGCTAAACAACTTTGGCTAAAAACTTGGTTAACTTTTCAAAGCTATTTTCCCAAATTTTTTGCTTTGCTTTTTAGCTGTTGTTGTTGTTGCTATTGGCAAATGACATTTATGCTTCTCGTTATGTTTGCCATTCACATTGTTGCTGCTGTTGCCTAAGAAAACTATAAATGAAGCAAGCAACGACAGAACAAGTCAACAAAAGCCAAAGCAATTTGGCAAACTATGCGCAACCAAGCAACGCAGACAAAGACAGCAGCTGCCCAATGTGTGTGTGAGAGAGACAGAGAGAGAGAGAGAGAGAGGGAGAGAGGGAGAGGCAGAGGCAGAGGCAGACAGAGGTGGGGGCAAAGTGAGTTTGGGATGTTTGGTTGAAGCGTAAATTGAAAGGACGATTGAGTGCTAAAGAGAACTGGCAGCCCGGCGAGTTCGTAAGAAAGTTATGCCAATTCATTAATTAGCCAACACACACACGCACGCACACATGCACACACGCACACACGCACACACATACATAGCAGCTGTGGCAGCAGTGTATATACATCTATGTAACTTGATATCGTCTGCTTACTTAATAAAAGGCAAACTTCTTGTTGTTGCTATTGTTGTTGTTATTGTTGTTGCTGTTGTTGTTGTTGTTGCTGCTGCTCTATATGTATTTTGACAGGCATATTCCATATTCAATGCGCGTGTGCCTTGCCACACCCCACGCCGTGCCCACCCTACACCAGCGCCTCCTGCCCAATTCAATTGTATGTAACGTCGCATCCCTTTTGCGCTCATTTATTTGATTAGTGTGCGTGTGCGTAAAGTTTTTGGCAGCAAATATGGCAAACAATTCCACAAAGTGGCCAATGCCAAAACTTTTGTCATCGGCATCGAGCCGCCGTCAATCTGCAATTGCCGTAGTCCTGGCTAATCGCTGACTTTATCCCAGCTGCAGCCAATGCCCCCCAACGCCCTCAGCTTTTGCAACATAAATTTGCCAAATGTTGTGCCACAACATATATGCCATTATATTCCAGCTGCACGTTTTGGCCACCTAATTAGCCAGGACACACACTCACACACACACGTACGCACTTCTATATGGACAGCTGCTGAGTTGGCTGCTTTGCTCTAGAAGCACCAGAATATTTGACTAGAGTTTTAAGCCTCAGCTTGACTAACTCGCATATCGATAATAATCGATAACTGTGACATTAGCAACAATCCATGCCAAATAGTTTTCATCCTCATTCGTTTCCTCTTCTCATTTGAGGGCATTTAATATTCGGCGCTGTCGACTGTTTCTCTGTTGGCTTTTGGCTTGCTCAAGGGACGACGTTGGTCTCGCTCTTAACTCGATTCACAAACACATTTCAACTGTGAAAATACGTTTTGCCTTTCAACGCATTCAATTAGTCAATTTGCCGTCCCTCTCCCTCTCCCTCTCCCTCTTTCTGTGTGTATCTATACACTTAGTATATTCACTTTGTTTGCGCTTCAATGAGTTGAATGCAAAAGGCATTCGCTGAGCTCATCTGAGCTCCTGCAATTAACTCGTGATATGGCCACGTTCCCAAGTGGAAATCTTGTGCCCGGCACGTCGCACTGCGTATCCCGCATCCTGTTGCCCGTATCCCGTATACCGTATCCTGCGGCTGCTGGGAATGTCATTAGCATTCATTCAGCTGATGATATGCGTTAGATCATTGAGTGTGGCATTTCGAAATTATAATACACAATCTATATGTAAATATACGGCATTAGATGGCCATAATGTCGCTTATTATGCAGATAAATGGAAATATATCTGTCCATCTATCTATCTCTCTATATGTGTGTGTGTATATGCATGTGCCAACATATTTATAGCGTGGTCAGCAGGTCAGTCAGTGCGGGACTAGCCAGCGATAGGGCCTATCAATGCGATTGCTAAATTTGCACCGGAATTAGTAAACAAATAAAAATTATTATACAAATGAATTATATACAAATGAATTATTAATACGCGCCAACTCGATAGGCACAAGTGCATAAATATATGCCTACATCAGTGCACTGAATAACAATTGTCAAATGAAAGTCGGAATCGATTTATGGCCAATAATTTTATGACTGGTTCGATGTGTTCCAATTCCAAGCAAAAGCTTCGTAACTCGCCATAAGCTACAGAAGTCCTAACATATTGCATATGATCAATTGAGTATGTTATATGTTGTAGTCGATGACTGCACATTAATCGATAGCCTTAGGGTAATTGACCAATGTCAAATTATGAATAGCATAAAATTGGCATAAGGAAATCGAGAAATCGACAGCAATCGTTAAACAATCACGCGCTAGTTATCGATAAGCATATATAGAAACTACAGGCACATCACTATTTGCAACTTTGTGAGTAATCGATAACTGTATATGCTCAAGTAATCGATAGCGCTACACTTAACGATAACTTTAAAGCAATTGAATCGACAAATGCATGCGCGTATTCTTACGCAAGCGATAGCTGCACAGCAATCGATAGCCTTAAAGTAATCGATTCTAGTATACCGATCGCTAAGTATAGCCACATTTCTATTAAGTCCTCTCAATTACTGATAATTCCCAAATGCTTACTTCAAGCACTTCTCGAGCGAGATTCGTGTCTCTGGCGAGCTGTGGCAGTGCTTGACAAGTGCTGCCATATTCTCTAGTCAAAGCCGGGCAGCTGTGCGCTATCAGTGCTGCCAGATCTGTGCAGGGCTTACATGTTCCTGTGTGCGTGTGGGTGTGGCTGGGGCTGCCTTTAAAGGCTTCGCTCGCAGTTGCCAGGCACTTGAGCGTGCGATAAGCGGACGCTGCCAACTGGCGCCTTGGAGTCCGCGCGCTATCTGGCAACGCCATCGTTTCCGCTTTTATGCATTGGCTTCGCTGTTATCTAAAGCACACATCGCACACGGCTTGCATTTATCCAGGACACGCGTCCAAAGAAGAAGAAGTAGCAGCAGCAGCAGCAGCAGCGAGTGAAGAAAACTTTGTGATGCCTTTTTGGGGTTTTCTTTTTGTGATTTTGCTTTTCTTTTCCCATCTTCTCTGTTCGTTTTATTTCTTTTCTCCCTTTTGCCTGTTGTCGCTGGCTTTTCATTAAAATTGTGCGCGCCTATCTGCCCAGCCAGATCTTTCAACTAGGCGACTAGTTCAACTCTCTCGCTCCCTCTCGCTCACATACTCGCTGTGTGTGTGTGTGTGTGTGTGTGTGTGTGCTTTGACTTTTGTTACCTTTGTCTAAAGCGCAAAATTGTCGAGTTTTGCAAAAATTTTATTGCTGAAAGGTGCTAAAAATGCAAAAGTGCTGATGCTGACGCCAAGGATGCCAAGGATGTTAAGGATATGCAGGATGTTGAGTGTGATGTTGCCTCGATAGTGCCATAGCCCCTCACGCGCTCTCTCTCTCTCTCTCTCTCTTTGTCTCTCTCTCTCTCGTCCACCTGCTTCCTTCCGCTTTTGTTGTCCTGCTCTCGCCTCTTGCTTTAATTATTTAAATTAAAAATTGCCACAAAACTTTGCGACTTCGTGGCCTGCGCTGAGACGCTTGAGTGTCTGGCACTTGGCATAGTTTTCAATCTTTTGCCATCTCGACGCTACATACGCCGAGGCTTGGGCTCGCTGGGCCAGAGCGGGTATATTGGCTTGCGCACCGCAGCTGAGCAGTCACTGAAGTCGGAGCTTGAGAGTCACAGCTTCGCTTTGAGAGTCACTGCACGATAATGATGAGATTGCCCAAGAAGTCTGGATTTTAATTGTGACTTGGCTTCAGACAGTCTTTTGGAGTCGCAGTTTTGTTGGTGAGTCACAGTCACTGTTAGCTTAGTCAGAGAGAGATAGAGAGAGAGAGAGAGAGAGAGAGAAAGAGAGAGAGAGAGAGAGAGGGAGGCAGAGACTGAGCTTTGACAGTTACTGTTTGAGAGTCACGAGTCATGAGGTTTGAGAGAAACAGCTGAGGCAGTCACTGTTTAAGTCACACTTTTGTGAGCCAGTCACACTTATGGACAGAGAGGAGCAGTTTCGGCAGTCACAGTTTTTGTTGTAGCGGGCCAAGCAGCTTTGGCAGTCACTGTTCAAGTCACACTTTTGTGAGCCAGTCACACTTATGGACAGAGAGGAGCAGTTTCGGCAGTCACAGTTTTTGTTGTAGCGGGCCAAGCAGCTTTGGCAGTCACTGTTCAAGAGTCACATTTAGTAGTGAGAGAAGCAGCTTCGACAGTTACAGTTTAAGAGGCACAGCTTGAACATAGCCAGATCAACGTTTGATGACTCCTTAGCCTTCATAATCTTCTTCTCGATGCTGCTCTTCTGCTCCTGCTCCTCTTCTTAAGGCCTAAGGCTTAAGGCCGCCGAGTTTTACAAGATCAGTCGTAAAATCACAGGAGCTCACAGCTGCAGCCCCACGCATACCTAATCTGAGAGTAAGTTGGCTAAGAGTAAGCCATGTCTTCACACAGCTGCATTCATCAACTGTCACTTTCAACGTGGCTCAAAGCAAATTTGTGTGAATCTCTCATCTCAACTTGAAAATTTCAGCTGCACGCTCTGGCAGCATTTGGCACAGACTGCAAACAGAGCATGAGGCAGTTGGTGCTGTTTGCTGTTTATTTGCCAACTTTCTTGCGCTTAGTTGCAACGACAACAACAACAACAACAACAACAACCGACGCGTTTAATTAAGCAAAGTGGCTGGATAAGTTGCTGTCAGCGCTTTGGTTTTTTGGCTTCGTGCTCTGCTTTTGCTTTTGGCTAACAGGACCTGGCCACGTAGCCCACGCCCACGCACACGCCCACGCCCACATGCTGACGGCAATGGCCGCATTCCTGCTTAACCCTTCGGATGCTCTGCATTTTTGCTAATTTTGTCTAATTTTGCTTAAGTGACGGCCTCAGGTCGTTGCCATTTATGAGGGCGGGCGACAGGCAGGCGGACGGACCGACAGACAGACAGAGAAACTATCTACTCAGCACTCTCTCTGTCCCTCTTTGACTCCCACTCCCACTCCCACTTGCACTCGCACTCGCACTCCCTCTCCAACTCGCTCTCTCACTCTGAGTGCCTTCGTCTCATTCGTTTTAGTTGCTCTGCGGCCGGCATCAAATATTTAATTTCTTTGCCGCTGTCTTTTGTGTTAACTGTTTTCTGAGTTGTAGTTGCAATAAGAACAAAAACAACGACAACAACTGCTGCTGGTGCTGCTCCTGCTGCTGCCTGTGGCATGCGCCTGCAGCTGGCAGCAATATTTGCCTGGCTGCGCTTGAAAGTATGCAACATTTTGGTGCCTTGCCTGGACCTTACGAGAATGAATTAACTTCTGAATGAGGCGTGCTTTGAACTCCCTCCTGCTGGAAATTTCAACTCTTTGAATGTTTCATGATTTTATGCATTTCGAGTACTGCTCGAAACAACTAAATAAACTATCAATAAGTAGCGGGCGAAGGGAATGAAATGATCACAATTTTGACACAATTTCTCGTATCAACTTTCTGCTTGGTTCTTAAGCAGAGACAAATCTGGGGCCTGTCGTCTAAGATCTTATACTATACCTGTAGGATATACCTCTAGCGATAAATGGGTATGATAGGTGCTATAGATACTCCAGGTATTATGGGCTCTCAAGAGCTCCACGACAAGTCTTGTAAAATTCCCTTGAGCCATTGCTTTCCTTCTATATTTTACCTTCTACATATTATATCTTCTTTTTCCTATGTATTTTGTGTTCCTGATTTGTCATAGCTTTAATCAATATATCGAATTCATTTCTGTTTACATTGGGCTGCCTAGAAGGCAATAAGTACTCCTGCTTGCATATAAAAGGACATATTGAGAGTTTAATCTTATGAAGTGAGTAAGATAACGATCAGCGCCTGGGATAATCCAGTCTCAGGGATAGCAAGTGCTTGCCATATTGCGGATTGGTTGAATGCGCCTCGTTAGTCTTCACCCTTTACAATCCAATTAATCGTTAATTGCACATATGCCGATAGCTATCGATAGTTGAAATGAACTTTTAGCTGCTTTCGTGTTGGCCAGGATGCAAATCAGTTGGCTTTAACCCACTTTGGCCATGCGGTTGAATTGACTTGGCTGCCATTGGCCGATGCCAAGCCATGCCAAGCTGAGCCAAGCGATAGTGTCAGCAATCGATAACAAATCAGCATTGGATCCTATGGAAATTGCCATTAAACTCAGCGAGCTGCGCTCAATTTGTTTGACGTCCACGCTGCGGCAGCGTATGTGAGGCGACAGGGCGTTGCCTGTTTAATATCCTGTCGCTTAATGTCGCATTCGCTTTGGCCCCTGCACCGACTGACTGCGCGGTAGTCGGGCGCGTCTTGATTTATTGGCCCAGTGTAAGTTGCATCATTCGGGCATTTGCTCGCTGCTCGCTCCTCGCCCCTCGCCCCTCGCGGCGGCCTCAGCCACAACTTTCATTACATTTATTATAGATCTATGTATATGTATATATATACATATATTTCTTATTTCTCTCACACCAGCGAGCATTTTCTTGAGTTTACTCCTCTCTCCTCTTCCTCCTCCTCCTCCTCTCTCTGTGTGCTCCTTTGTACAGATTGAAAGCGCAGTCAAGCAGTGCCACGACTTGCAGCCTCTCAGCCCCTCAGCCCCTCAGACCCTCAGCCCCTTAGCCCCTCAGCCCCAGCCCCTAGCCCCAAGCCCCTTCAGTCCACAGGCTCCTGCTGCATTTGCTGTTGCAGTCCCCAGCCTCTGCTAGCGCGCAGCATGAGCTGTGCACATTTGAAAATTGAACAGCAGCTCGAAATATGCGCGACAATATTGTTGGTATACCCTGTGCTTGAGCAACAGAGGGTCGCTTGGCAGCCTTTGTCTGTTTTGAAACCCATTTGGCTACCATTTTGTGCTCAATTATTAATATAATATATAATCTTGTTAGTCATTTTCTATTTGAAAATCTGTTTGTAATATGTTCCAGGTTTACTTGATTTTCTTATTGCCTCATGGATTCCCCTTGCATTTGAGCCTTTTCGTTCCGAGACAGCTATCATGTTCTCTATGCTCTCTATATTCTCGTATCGTATCGTATATCACTGCTTGACAGGGTATCTGCTTGCGTCATATGCCCACTTGGCCATTTGCTTGCCCTGCTGCGTCTTTTGGCAGCTGATATTGCTGCGTCAAGCATCGGCAATCAAGCCAAGTGCAGGCGCTAGTCATTCCTTCGACACTCGTCTTTAGCCACAGTCAAGCCAGCCCCACCTCCTACGCACTCACACACACACTCGCCTCCGCCCCCGCCCCCGAACAATTTTGTTATACGTTTTTAAATCATATTTAACGCTCAATTATTGGCGCTCAAAGTCGAGGCTGTTGGCAACAGACAATGGCAAACTAATGGCCGTCGCTTCGCAGAAATGGAAAATGTACTCGACTAGGGGTGGACTATTGGCAGGAGACGTAGAAGAGGAAGAGTAGCAGAAGAAGGAGGGTGGGCTTGGGTGAGGGGAGCTGCACTTAATACTCGTAACTCGACGCATCAGTTTGGAGGCTCCGACGCTTTGTGTGCTCAAATGACAATTTGTAAAGCTTTCATTGAAGGAGGCGGCCTATAAAATGATGCCAAGGCACACACAAAGACAGATAGAGGGAGAGAGAGAGAGAGAGAGAGAGAGAGAGAGGAGAGCCAGTGACAAACACACACAAATGACAGCCACTTTGACTGGCAGTGGCTGGTAGGAGTAGGCTGGCACAACGTGGGCGTCCTGCCCGAGCTCACTCAGTAATCAATCACTCAATCAATCAGCAAATAATGTGCATTGAAAATTTTTTAAGTGTCCATAATGTTTGCCCGCCTGCCAAACTGTAGCCAAAGCGAACGACTAGAGCCGGTCGCGGGGGAGGTGGGAGGCGGCGCGTAGAGGGGGAGGCAAGCCGCACAGTCAATTTAGTCAAGGAGAAAATAATATTTGTCAGCCTGACTAAGTAATTGTGTTGCGTGAAGGCACTGAGAGTGTCAGAGGCCTCTTATTGCCATGTCATTGTCTGTGCAGGAGAGCGTGAGGAAGAGGGAGAGGAAGAGGATGGGGGAGAGAGTAGGTGACTAGACAAATGTCTTAAAGTGAAACAGCGAATCCGCATTCGTATCCAAGTCAATTATTTTATGCTGTCAGGATTATGGCAGGCTCTATAGAAAAGATACAAAGTCTGAATGTGGCTAGAGAGAGAGAAAGGAAGAGAGAGAGAGAGAGTGGGAGAGGGAGATGAGCAGCATAAGTACAAGGCAAATATATGAAAGCAAACATTGGCTCAATTAGAAACATTGTCCCTAAAGATAACTGTGACAGCTTGAAAGGGAACTAAGTCTCAACAATTTGTGACAAATCACATACGAAGGGTAGAGAGAGAGTGAAAGAGAGAGAGAGAGAGAGGAGAGGAAGAGAGAGCTTTTGAGGAGCAGATATACTATTGTATGCATATATAATTAAAGCTTCAAGTTTCAATTTACTCACTATTCGAATGAGGAATTCCCGGTGTCTCTCACAGCAAAGCGGGAAGGGCTGCATAGCCATCTCACTCTCAGTTAGCAACAGTCGTAGCTCTCTTTGTCTCGCACACTCTCCTGCCCTCTCTCAAGTAATCCGATTGAACGGGTAATATTCTCACACTCAGCAAGTGCTCACAGATAAATCAAAACATGAGCCCAAGAGCAACTTCCACTAAATTAGCAGTGCTCAATGATGAGCCCCATCGAACCGCATCACATCCAAGCACACAGCTCAAACATGAAGCTGTAATGACTTGAGCAATATCACTGGGCTCTGCTTTTGGAATTTTTGTATAATCTTCATAATAAAACCAATTAAATTGCAAATACTTATCCAAACTAGCTCACTCATCTGCTCAGCTTATTCACATTCGTTCTCCATGTCATCATACATAGTTGTCTCATATATCCGATTCTAGTCGAGTTATATCTCAGTCTTCGATGGGACAACTACAATACTTTGCCCCAGTGTTGCTATTGTAGGACTGTTAAGGCTGGGCATGATTATGTCCAACTATATATTTAATAATAGAGATATTGGCTGAGTAGGTATTGCTGCACTTATTGGACCAACTTGTATATATAGATCACACTTTTCAGCTATAAAGCAGCAGTCGGATACTCCCGACTGTTGCAATGTAATGTAGAGTTTTTGTAAATTTTTTAATATGCAAGTAAATGATATTTGAATGAGTTAAAAGAGAAATTCAATATATAACTGAAATCAAATTGCACAGTGACTGATTGGACTATAAAGGCATATACAGTAGAATCCGGTTATAGCGACTCTCAAAGGACCGAAGCGAACTGTCCTTAAGAGCGGCACCGTACTAAGAGCAGGCTCTTTCATACAAGTTCGCATGGGGAGCAACCAAGGCATCGAATTTTCGTCGCGATAACCGGACGGACACTATAAGCGGAGTCGTTATAACTGGATTCCACTGTATACTGCATATGGCTAGTCTTTAGTCGTTGACTTTAAGTCGTCGATATGCCAATCTGAAATAATTTATTGTGTTTCATTTAGATTTCAACTTCCTGCTCTGCCTCTTGGCTCTTGCATCAATTGTATTATTCAACTCGCAGCAATATTTCACTTATTTGCCTTCCCTTTCTGTTTATTCATTTCTCTTTTTGCATTTGTCGAACTTTCCAATGACCATGCACATTTGACAGGCCACGCCCGCTGTCCAGCTGGGGCGCGTGGCTCGCAGCTGGAAAGTGGACGGCATTGCAGTGGAGGGGGAAAGGGGATCAGGGCAGGAGGGGCTCTCACATTTTGCTTAGCGCGTTGCAAAACTTCGATGATTAACTTTTTCGATTAACTCAAAACTCAAAACAGACAAAGCACACAGACAGGCAGACACACACGCACACACACACGCACACACACACACACACACACACACACAGATACACACACATATGCAATGAAAAATAAACAAGCAACGGCAAACAAACAACGACTGCTGCCGCTGCTGCCGCTGCAAACTGAAAACTTTTTCATGGCGATAAACAATTTTCCCACGTCCGCCCTCGAGCCTAGCCACCTTGCCACGCCTACTTGCTGTTGTTGGTCCTCTCCCTCTCTTTCTGTCTGCTCGCGCCCTCCTCTCGCCCCCTCTACTATCCATTTTTTATAGCATAAATTTATTTTAATGTTTATGCTTAACAATTTGGCGTGCAGCCACCCAAAAGGCCGCCCACGCAATCAGCTTTAGCTCTAGCTGCTGCTGCTTCTGCTTCTGTAAAAAATACACACACACACAGTAGAAGAAGAAAATAGAAGGAAGAAAGAAAAGTTTTGGAAAACCTCCTGTCGAGCAGCTGAAACTTTGCATATTGATGCTGGCCTTATCATGCAACAATGCGCACTGAGATAAAATACGTGAAAGTAGATTAAAGGCGCAGCAGTCTTCATGGCCCCGCCTCCTGCTATACCCCTTCTCCTGGCCCTGCCCCTGCTGCTGCTGCTGCTGCTGCTGCTGCTGCTGCTGCTGCTGCTGCTGCTGCTGCTGCTGCTGCTGCTGCTGCTGCTGCTGCTGCTGCTGCTGCTGCTGCTGCTGCTGCTGCTGCTGCTGCTGCTGCTGCTGCTGCTACTCCTGCTCCTGCTCCTGCTCCTCATTTACCTTCAGCTGAGGCCGATTGTGAAAGAATCTCTGATTGATGTCTGCCAGTTATGTGTGGCAAAAGGAATCCTTTTATCATTTGCCTCAAAGTGGGCGTGGCGCATGCATGCTTGTCAATGTGTGAACGAGTGTGTGTGTGTGTGTGTGTGTGCTGTAATTATGGGCCATGTTAAGCCAGCGGCAATTGTTTGTGATGATAAATGATGAGCAAAGCAGAGCACGAAAAAAAAAGAAAATAGAGAATAGAATAAAATGAGGTGAAAGCGGTTGGGGGGGCGTGGTCTGACCATGAAATTCATTAAGGCCCTCACACACATTCAGCTGGCCCCTGACCCAATTGTGAATGCTGCCTAATGGCCAACGCAGGAGTCATCAATAATGCTGCCCACAACAATTGAGGGTTAGATCGCAGCCGCCTAATGAGGCCCCACACAGACTTTAAAGATATGCACACACATACACACGCACCCCAGCTCTACTCGCTCAGAACAAAAAACAACAAAAACCAAAGTGATTTAGCGGAAAAATAAAAAGAGAAGAGAACAAAGCAAAAGCATTCCAAATACGAGCAACTGCAACTGCGTAGCGCCGAAAAAACTTGAGTGCGTTCGCCAACTGTGGGAATTGCGAAAATTGTGGGAACCGTGGGAGCTGCGCCTACTTGTAGAAGAGGCGCCTCTGGCCACTAGACCAATAAAAAAAATACCAAAAACAAAGCGAAAAGTTTCCCAAGAAAACAAAATTTCCCCAACGAGCCATTTCCGTACGTGTGTGTGCGGGTGTGTGTGGCGGTGTATGTTTAAGCAAGAAGCAGCTCAAGAAAAGGTAAAGAGCAGGAGGCAAATAGAAAATAAAATCCAAGAGGAAGACCCGCTGGAGAGAAAATAACGACTAACGCGTACGCTATTTCAAGTGGACGGCACAAAAAAGTAGCAGCATGAGATGATTGATGACATGCACATGATCAATTCAATCAACAAAGTAATCATAGTCAATCGATCAATGGTTCAATTAAATAATCAATCAATTATACAATATATGAACTACGTGAGCAGGTTTGATCACCAATTGATCAATCAGAATCACAGTTGACTGCTGATCAGTCAGCAGATAATGATCTGAATGCGTCAATAACTCAATTGTTCAATATAATATATGTTTAGTTAAGTCAGGCTATCATACACTAGTCAATCAATCAATGAATGAAATCAAAAGATCAATGCAAAAGTCAATCTGTCGCTCTATTGCTACTTATTCATCAAATACTCTAGCTAGTCGAAACAACTCAATCAAATAGTCAGTTAGTAAACTGGTCAATCAGTCGATCAATCAGTCGGTCAATCAATGTGCAGGCAATTCAATCAAAATCTATTATTACTAATCAACCAAGGCAATCTATGATTGGTATTGAATATGGTCTGATATAGAAATGTGCTTGATCAATCATACAGATTACCTTCACGGTCCAGAGATCTAAACAAATGATTGATTAGTGCAATATACCCCACAGAGTATAAAACGCCAAAGTAGAAAAAACGAAGTAAAGTGTTTGGCCAAAGAGCATTTCCAAATAAGCGACGATGAAAGAAAAGCCACGAAAAAAGCGAGAGGAGGCAGAATTGGGAAAACAAAAAGGAAATAGGCAACAGAACAGTAACTTTGGAAAGGAACGTGCGAAACGGGCGCTGGGCGTAGGCAAAGGGTTTTCCGTGGGCTCAGCGTTTACTTTTCAAAAAACTGTTTTAAAAGCTTAACCACGAAAAAGAAGAACAAAAAATTTGCGAATATTCCCTAATGATGGCCGCAGCCGTAAAGAAATGCCACAAAAGCCGAGGGAAAGTCAAAAAAAAAAAAAAAAAAGAAAACAAAAATGCGACGATAGACAGAGAAAGCGAGAGTATGTTACTGAGAAGACAGCAAATGAGAGCGATAGAGAAAGAGAGAGAGAGAGGGAGAGACTGCTAAGTGAAGTTAGCGTAGGGCGTGAGTTTTAGAGGCAGGACATGAAAATGGGAACAGGGGAAGGGGAAAACGTTCAGCAGGCCAACCGACAATGATAAAGCGTTGTGATAAAGCATCAGAGTGGCATTAGCATTCGGCAGACATTTCACATACGCAGCTCTAGTTGAGGCCCATGAAAAAGGCGCTCTAGTCGGGTATGCACGACTTGCAGATAGCCGCGATACAAAAACATGGAACTCGAGAGCAAACTGACAGAATTTTGTCCAGCTTATTACAGGGTATACACAACATATACAGAAAAGCAGAAGGAGAGGGAGAGAGTGAGAGAGAGTGAGGGAGTGAGAAGGCAGCGCTGCCAACAGTAAGAGAAAAGTTAGTTGATTGCCACAGGCAGCAGCAAAAGCAAAAGCAGAAAAAACAACAAACTTTTTGCTGAAATACGATGGAAATTCGTGTATTTTCCTTCTGCATTTTCGTTCGTTTATTTTCATTGCGTTCCCTCTGGAGAAAAGTTAATCACAGCGATCTGAGTTGTAGCTGGGACCCAAACCCATCTGGGACCTACAGCAAATCTTCAAATGAATAATGCAAACTCTAAACTTGGCTTTGTAGTGTCTGCAGGGTAGAGTATTCATTAGTCGCCTTACTAGAGATTGCTTTGTCTCAGCTATGTGTATTTAGTTTAGAGTTTCTCTATGCTTAACTGAAAAAGCCCAAAATATGCCCTTATCGTCAGACTAGACTACACGATAACGGGTTGGGAATCGCCTTTATCGGATTTACTTTGCCTGGCTTTCG
This sequence comes from Drosophila mayaguana, assembly GCA_037075325.1. NCBI lineage: Eukaryota > Metazoa > Arthropoda > Insecta > Diptera > Drosophilidae > Drosophila > Drosophila mayaguana. Next base: position 5,472,774 of record JBAMCG010000077.1, read on the forward strand.
TTTTCGTATTTTCTCTCACTTGGCAATTGCTCTAAGCAGCTTCTAAATATCTGGCTTTTTGGCTATTGTTAGCTGCGGTTGCTTTTTTATTGTGGCAAGCTACCCCAACCCACACACACACACACACACACTTGGCCTTTTCACAACGCAATTTAAGTCAACTTCGACACCTGCAAAGTGAAATTGAATTACAAAAATAAAATAAAATGAGAGTAAAAAGAAAAAAGAAACTTTAACAAAGGCAACAGCAATGAGGAAAGTCAAATACAAAAGCCAAGCACACAGAGGGCGCTCTACGGCTCTCACCCTCTCGCTCCCCCCTCCCTCTACCGCCCTCCCTCCCTCCCTCTCTTGCTTACTCTTTTGCGCTTTCTATTTGCTTTTGGCAGTGAGTGTTAAATGTAATTTTTACACCTTTACGCTAAATTTTCAGCGTGCAGCAAGTCTAGCCTCGGCCCAGCTGCTATCAGGCAGCCACCCACTGGGCCACCCGGCCACCCGGCCACCCGGCCACGCCCCCAGCCGCCCCTGAGCGCTTCCTTTTGCCGCGCTTATACAAAATGCTTGAGAACTTTTAGTGCGTCTCAATGCGCATTTTAAATAAAATAGAAATTCAATTTACTTTAAATAAGCGACAGAAACAGAGCAAAAGCAACTCGACACACACTTACACAGATACACACACGCACACACACACACACATACGCAGCTTGAAAGCGGAACAAGTGCCAAGGGGCTGGGCATATCTGAGCGCGCTTCTGCCGCGACGAGGTGACAAGCAGCAGCGAAACGTCAGTGACAGCTTCTGCTTCTTACTTTTCTCCAGCACTCTCTCTCTGCCTCTTCCACTCCCACTCCCACTCCCTTTCTTTCCTTCGCCTTGCTGTTTAACTATATATCCCAGCGAAAGAGACAAAAAAAAGTAGAGCGTAAAACTTTTTAAATGAACTCAAAATTGACTAAATGTGCTAGCCAAAGGTGCGTAGCGAGCAGAGACAGAGACAGAAACAGAGAGCGAGAGAGAGAGAGAGAGAGAGGCGGAGTGTGAGTGCGATTCCGCTGGGGAATTTCTCCGACATTGCTAAAAAGAGATACAGAAGAAGAAGTAAAAAATCCTGGAATATAATTAAGCGGCGTTTAGAACGCTTGTAAGGAGCGCGAGAAGTTTGCCTAATTGTTTGCCCGCGCCAAGGCGAAAAGAAAAACTTTCCGCCAAAGTTTAATTTAAATCTGAATGAGAATTTCGTTTCAATTTTTTGGGTTTTTTATGACTTGTTGATTGTTTTGCTTCTTGTCTTTTTTAAGAGACATTAAACGCCATTTGACGCTGCTGATGTCATTTATTTTTGACAAGACTTCGAAATAATTATCGCCATCTCGAGCAAGCAATTCACTCAAATGCGTGGGGGACCGCTTTAATTGAGCAAGTGATGGGGCTTTTAGCATATGCGTATAACAGTTCGATATCAGATCCATTTGCAGATATCTAACAACTTCCAACATCATTCCAGACCAGCTCATGGACATGTGGCTAAAACTAAACAGTATAACATATATATAACAGTTGTATAACAGTTATATTCAGGTCTAAAACGTTTTTTATACCCTGATCCCATTAAAAATGGGAAATCAGGGTATAATGGTTTTGTGAAAAGTATGTAACAGGCAGAAGGAGGCGTGGCAGACCCCATAAAGTATATATATTCTTGATCAGGGCGACGAGCTGAGTCGATATAGCCCTGTCCGTCTGTCCGTCCGTCCGTCCGTCCGTCCGTCCGTCCGTCCGTCCGTCCGTCCGTCCGTATGAACGCCTAGATCTCAGAAGATATAAGAGCTAGAGACTTCAAATTTTGTATGCATACTCATGTATACCATACGCAGTACAAGTTTATCTCTTTTTTCGATAACTCGTCCGATTACTTTTTTATCGCGAATAATCGATAAATTGATTTTGTTTATTCACCGTAATTTTAATACTTTTAGACCTGGAGACTTCAGATTTGGTGTGTATATACATCTGATCAATACGCAGATTTTGCCATTTACAGATTTTGGATACCACGCCCCTTCGCCCCCAATTTGTAAAAAACGTATTTTGAGTACTAGAGACTTGTGCTTTGGAATGTACACACATTTGCACATTGTGATCACGTTCTGAAAGTTTCATGAAGATAGTCCTACTACAGGAGAAATTATTCAGCAACAAAATTCTCATAGTATTGCCCACACTGCAGCGCAGCCCAAGCGCAGTCGCTGCTTACTGCGCACTTAACAGAGCGCGTGCTTATGCGTGCGTGAATAGCTCTTTGTAGGGATCAGGGTATCTCCTAGTCGAGCAGTCTCGACTAGAGCTTCCTTACTTGTTAATATATATGTATGATATGTATGATCCTGCTTATGAAGAAGTGTAGGCTACGTAACATTTGTATAACAGTTGCAAAACAGCTGTATGACAGTTGATTTGAAAGGTGCGCTGAATTTTAGTTTTATATATTAGTAATATAGCTTAGGCTTACAAGAGTAATATAGTGTCTGTATAACAATTGTATAACAGTTATATAACAATTGTATAACAGTTGTATTATAGTTGCAGTTTTATTGCTGGACTGGCTCTCTGTTGTATTGAGAACAACTGTAACAATAGCATAAGTCATATAACAGTTGTATAAGTCCATAGCAGCCTCAAATTGTTACACAACTGTTATATATTCTATAAGCCACAGCAGTTGTATTACAGATGTGCAACAGTCATATAACAGTTGATTGGGCTGCTGCCTGTTAACTAAGTGAATGCAATGCAAAACAACAAGTGGAGCACAGCTTTCTCGCCCAGCACAGGGTATCGTCTAGTCTGTCAGGAGAAGTTGTCGTTGGCGTTGTCGCGCAGCTTATCTAGCATTATAAGCAGCTGCCCAGCTGCGGCAGCTGTCGCTTTGATTTCATTTGGAGCCAGGTGATAAGATATCTTCATACCACAATAGGCAAGGCTGGGCGCCTGAGAAAGGAAGAGTGGGAGACTAGGAGACTAGGAGACTTGAGACAGTGGCTGTGGCTGTGGCTGTGGCTGTGGGTATGGCGGCACCACAGCAACCACTAGCCTGCGGTTGGTGCAAGGATGGCGCAAGGCAAGCATAATTATAAAGCTGTTCATATCAAGCAGCTCAAGTGCAACTGGCTTAAGGGCGACGGCGGCGACAACGCGTGGGGAGATGCCAGCTCACGGCTGCTGATAAAGGGATGAGACTGGCGCCCAGCTGGCAGACGCCAACTAAGCCCCAACCTACCCAAAGCAACAGTAACAGAAACAGCAACAAAGAACAAGAGGAAAACAAAGTAAATAAATAAGGCGACCAACACAAAGCGAGAGCGAGGGAGAGCGACTAGAGCGAGTCACTTGGAAACAAGTTGAGTGTGCTTCTTCTTGTTTCATTTTTCTTCTCTCTATTTTTTTTGCGTGGCCCAAATCAATTTATTGAATTTATCTGATGATTTTATTAAAGCGCGCAAAAAGCATCAAATGAATTGACACGAAAAGCTAGCCGGCTCAAAAGGGGGCAGGGGGTGGGGGGCGTTGGTGTTGGCGACTAAATTCGATTGCCGATTCAATTGGCTGTCAAAAATATATATATGTATATATATATATATAGATATATATATATCTGTAAAGCTAGAGTGGGGCTTGGGCCTATCGTAATTAAGTTAGAACCTTTCCACAATTTTACTACAGCCTCTCTCTGCGCTCTGCGCTCTGCGCTCTGCTCTGAACCAACCACCCACCCAGCCCGGCTCGGCCCAGTCCGCTGGTGAAAGAAGCGCCGATTACGTTTGCCGGAATCGTTCTCGGACACGCCCCTGCCCCAACCGTCGCCTAACTGGCCAACATCTATACGTACTTAGCCAAAGCCTAACAACTTTCAGTGCTAAATGCCTGCAGGCATCTAAATTGTTACAGCCAGTATAATAAAGCCCGCCCTCTCCCCTTGCCCCAGCTCACACCTTTTGACCAACATTCGCAGGCGTATTTCATCTGCTCGAGTTGTAGTCTTTAAGTTCTTTAAAAGTGAAATGTTTTACAAATACGCAATGAATTTCTTGCCTTTTTGCCAACTTCAATTGGAATGGGTCCACCCTAAAGTGGAATTTGAATCTCTACATCTACTTTGCGCAAGGGATTTCTGCTTTATCTATAGTTTTAATAGTAGTTGAGCTGTTAAGTTTCGATTACTGCTGCATAGTCAGATTTTTTGCACATGATAATTTCGTATAACAGTTTGTTTTGGGCTAATTGTAATCCTTGGAACAAAATTATTCTTTCGAACTAGCTCGCCACAGCATAATTGTGAATTTATTATGAATACAGAAAACTTAATTTCTTGCAAAAGCAGGTAACTTGTATAACAGTTTAAATTTAAGCAGATGTTGTGTTCTATGTTAGTATAAGGGGCTATAATTCTGTTTAGCTGATTGAGAAGTAGTAGTTTATCATTCGAAAGTAGTATACGATAGTATAGTATAACAGCTCTTCTTAGGCACTCAAGTAGCCTAGCGACAGTGCCTAACTTCTCATATAACAGTTTCTCCTCTTTCCACTTTGTGGCCCATTTAAGACTATAATCGCGTTGAATCTTATCAGCATTTACTGTACATAAATCAAGGTTTCAATACTTTAGTATAACAGTTTTTTTATTGCTCATTTATAACAAATATACATACATATATGCTACAGAAATCAATTATCTGCAACAATTTTATGTGAAATAATTTTCGCTTTTATTTTTATTTTTATTTATTTTTTTTTTTTAATAACAGTTTTTGATTTCACTTTTAGAGCTCATTATCCCTGCCAACTTTAGGAAATAATTTGCAACCGCAATTATCTGAATATCGAATATTATAAAATGTCGAGAACAAACCGAAATAATTTGATTTTTAATTGTCTACATAATAAAATACTAATTAAAATCCCGTTTTTGTTGCTTTTGGTATTTTTTGCATGTAGCTCGTCGGCGGTGAATTCGATATGGAATTGAATTTTGTGATACAGGATGCGCAGAATATAAAGCATATGCTGGAGCTGCTGGATCATTGTCCGCCCAATTTGCAGGTGAGTTGCGATAGCGAAAAGAAAAAGGCAGGTGTGTGTGTGTGTGTGTGTGAGGGGTGAGTGTGCGTGTGCTTATGTGTGTGTTCATGTTGTATAACAACAAATACGAAATTTGATGCCATAAAATTCAATAAAAAATTGTGTTACTTTGCGTTATCAAAGCCAAATTAACCAGCTACATAAAAAAGGCGTTTGTAGCTGTATCTGTCCGTGTGCGTGGGCGTGTGCGTGTGTCTGTGCGTGTGGGTGGCTACAAATTGTGCGTAATGAAAGCGCAACATGAAATGCCTTTCAACTGTTTTTACGTTTGCCGTGTTGTCATTCGCCTCGTTGGCGACGCGACGCAATCTTGTTTTCCCTTTTTTGTTTTTGATTTGCATATGAATGTCTGCCTGTGTGGGTGTCACTCTGTGTGTGCGTGTGCTGTGTGTGTGTGTGCTGTGTGTGCTCACATTAAACAATATTTTACACCTGACGCTGTGTGTTGCGCGACGGCGCCATCAAATTATTAGCATGAATGCTGGCAAAGGATGCGATGCCCGGGCACGTCCTCAACTGGTGTGCCGCTTCAGTGTGTTGGTGTGTGTGAGTGTGTGTGTGTGTGTGGGGGGGAGCTGGCAGGATACTGCTCTTCTCATGCGACATTCGCCCCGGCTTAAACTTTTGCCGCTGTGCAAGAGTAGACGCCGGAAGTTGAGTAACCGTGTCAGCAGCAGCAGCAGCAGCAGCAGCAGCAGGAAGAGGAGCAAAAGCACCATCAGCAGGAGGAGCAGGAGTCAGTCAGTCAGCCAGCCCCTTTTTAGGGGCTAGAAGGCGCACCTCAGCCATGTCTGACAGTTTGTGGAGCCGACAAAAATCGCGCCAATGTTGTCGCTTAATGAGTTTGTTTCAAGTTTGCTCCAGCGTTGCGTGCATTCACCTCGCACACAGTTGCACAGAGAGAGAGAGAGGGAGCGAGAGAGAGAGAGAGAGAAGAGCCCAACTAGGAGATACCCTGTAGCTCAATATATTAGAGATGCTCTGCAATATACAAGTCTTTTTCATATGCAACATTCTCGCATGAGGCTGAAGCTCCTGCTTGGAAGAGACAAATTGATTTATGTGAAAAGTTTCAGATCTGACTTTGAGCTGAAGTTTGGACACAGACTTATATATAGCATATAGCATACATTTAGTTAAGCTAGCTGCTCAGAGGCGGCCAAAAATTTATGTACTCTTGAGTCAGTGCACGGAACCGGTTCGGGTGTTGAACCGTTTAAAGACTGAAACTGTTGCTGCGTGGAGGATTTGTTATTTATGTGCGATAAAAAGAGATAACAGGTGGCATTGGAGAGAAAGAGAGAGAGAGAGAGAGAGAGAGAGAGGGAGAGAGGGAGTGAGAAGGAGGGAGAGAGAGAAGGCAACGGTACTCTAAGCAAAGCCAACTTTGTTTTCTTCCGACTCTTGGCAATTGCTGCTGCTCTAAAGGCAAATTTTTGGCTCAGGTGGTGTGTGTGTCTGTGCTGTTCCTGCTGCTGCTCCTGCTACTCCTGCTGCTGCTGCTGCTGCTGCTGGGTGGAACCATTTAAAGCCACTTACATATGCGAGCCATTAAAATGCCGCTTGGCGAATTGGGTCCTCAGTGTGCGGCATGTGGGAATGCCATATTTACACACACACACATATTATATATATAAAAAGATATATACATGTGTGTGTGTGTGTGCGTGCCTGCGTGTGATACATGGTCCGCTGTTGTTTCACGGCGTGCGCAACGTCAACGGCATTCAACGTCAAATAGTTGCGGCTCGGTTGTGCCTGAACGAATTTATTTAGCTTTTTAAATTAATGAAAATTGTCACTGACAAATGTTGTGCGAGTGTGTGTGTGCATGCGTGTGTGTGCGTGTGTTGTTGACTTATGTAAAACACGCATCAAATATGCATCATTGAAGTGCCAGCAGCAGCAGCAGCAGCAACAGGAGCAGGAGCAGCAGCAGCGTGATTTGAGGCGGCGCAGCGCAAAGAATTTGCCAGCATATTGGCTGTGCGCTTGCTCGCTCGGCCGCCCGCTCAATTTGGCATGCTAAGCAGGTGCCACGCCCCCATGGCTGCCATGCCCAGCATGTCCCGTTACGTGGCAAGTGGAAATAAAAAGGAATTTACACCCATTTTATTGCCCGGGGACAGCAACAGGGCGCAGTTAACGGGCCGCCGTTGCTCGCAACAATTTTGCATAGCTCGCAGATACACCTGTACAGGCACACACACACACACACGCCTGAACACAATCATAGCTTGCGGAATACTTAAATGATTTATGTGTTTACCAGCACCGTCTCTGCGACCGCCACTCAATTGATTCGGCACGTAACCGGGCCAAGTGCAAATAACTGTTTCAGTTACCAGCACAACAGTTCCCCTTCGCCTCTTCGCCTGTGCTCCTGCACGCACGCCCCTCCCCGCCCGCCCCTTGCCCCTTGTCGGTCCATTATGTATGCGGCCATTACATTTTATACTTGACAATAAATTTTCGGCCTGGCATTCGGTTCAAGCCGAGCGCAAATCAAAGCCACGTTATGGCCATATCCCTGCCTATATCCCAGCGCCGTTGCCTGACTTCTGCTCTGACTGGCTGTAGCCGTTGCCATTGCAAATTCCCGTTGCCGTTGCCGTTGCCGTTGCCGTTACCGTTACCGTTACCGTTCCGGTTCAGCTTTAGGTTCCGCTTCTGGCCGGCACTCGCTGCTCCGTGCAACCGCACAGCTGCCCCGATACGCTGGCAACGCCTTCGTCGCCACGGCCACGACCTCTGCCACTCGGTATGCTCAATAAAATTTTACAGCCCTTGCCAGCGCAGCAATTTGCGTAACTCTTGCTCTTCTTCAACCCTCCCCCTATTGCTAACTACACCCAGCCAGCTCTCTCCCTCTCTCCCTCTCTCCCTCCCTCTCTCTCTGCCGTTGCCTGTCTGGTTGTCTGGTCAACTGGTTTCACCTTTCGTCAAAATCTACATTTTGTTTCTGTTTGCTTCCTGCGCCACCTGCCGGCTGGTAGCTGCTTTGAATAACATTGTTAAGGCTCCATTCATGCGTGCCACGCCCCAGTGTTCGCTCTATCAGCTGAATTCAACTTGTTGGCAATCCACTTTAAGGCAAAATTTCGCTTTCCTCTCCACCTTTCTCTTTCTCTGTTTCTCTCTCCATCTTCGTCCAACACTTGCTTTTACTATTTATGCTACATAAATATCTTATTCAGCTCTTCCACCACATTAATTTAACAGTCGCCTTTTATGCTAATGAGCTGTTAAGTTTTTAACAGTCTCTCAATGTGGAGCAGCTGTTGCTTTTCATTGATTAATATTTAGTACACTTTCCACTCGTTCGTGATGTCAAAGGAGGCATATTAGTTTAGTGCAATCAACTCATTATCTGTCCTTTTCCAATCAGTGCTAGAGACTTGATGCATGGGTCATACCAATATCAATACTATATATGCAGCTACGTCCATTTGGGGGTATGAACAACTGAACCAAGTTTATATATTCTCTATTAACAATAACATTTGCCTCTGTTTCGCTCTGTTTGTCTGAGTTCTGAAATCTCTAATTTTATCCCATTCATATTGTCTAAGCCTAAAATTCTAGTAACAGCAGATCTCTCTATATCGCTCTTTATTTCTCTCTCTCCCTCCCGCTCTCGGGAGAGAGAGAGAATGAGAGAATGAGAGAGAGACAGGGAGAGATCTCGAGAGAGAGTGACATAGAGATAGGGCATTGTGGCATTGACTTTGTACAGGAATTAAGTTGTGTCTACACAAGGCCTCCGAATGTGGGCAGGGCAGAGGCAGGGGCGTGGCAAAGCTGCATAAAAAAGAGAACAAATAAGAGTTTTGCCGTCACAGCATTCAGCGACGACGACTAAGCTGCAGCTTAGCGGCGTGTTAAAACCAGATAAAAAAAGAGAAACTGAATGGAAAATATAGAAAAGAGCGAATGGGGAAAAAAGTGGCTAAGCGGGCCAACATTGGTGGGCGGGGACGAGCAACAAAATGGCGATGGATATTTGCAGAGAGTGGAGATCCGATGAATGGGGCAACAGTTACCTACAGCTGCCCTGGCCCTTGCGCCCGCCTCCTGCTCGCGTGGCGAGCCGAAGAACAAACAGCGGCAGCGCACAAAAACCCGGCGGCAACACATTACAATTTATTCATGAATTGAATTTGTATTCGTTGCAGATATTTCTATAAGTTTACCATTTGCTCTGCCAGCTAGCTGCCACGCCCAGCTAACACACTGCCCCCTTGGTCATGCCATGCCCAATTTGATGGCAACTCTTCTGCTTCTTTTCCTTCATTTCGCCAAGTGCTTGGCAGTATTTTATTTGGTATTTAAAGACTTTTAGCTTGTTGCAATTGGGAAACATTTTTGAAAGAGAGGCAAATGCAGGCATCGATATATATATGTATATGTAGATATATATATGTATATATATACGTATATATATGTATATTTGATAAGAGATCTGTGGCTATATAGAAATATTCAACTTTGGTTTGAGTTTCTTTATCATTGCGACATTTGCTTCTCTTCAATCAGTTCAAGGTGGCCGAGCATTCTTGTTAAACACACACGAAAGTTCCACTGTGCAGGCCCCAGATGCTTCTTCTTCTTCTCTCTCTTCGACGTCGTCTGCTATTGCTTTTTTCTATCAATCGAAGCTGGCAAAAGGCCAAAACCAAAGTTACACAAAAGCGAGCAATGTTCATTAAATATGAATGATTGTCGTTCGGGGTGCCAATCGAACTGAGCTCCATGCAAACAGAGTTGCCTCACACACACACACACACACACACACATGCAGAGAGAGTAGCACATTTTAGACCTAATATTAGCCAATTGTGTTTGCATTTTATTTTTATTTTCTGTGGAGCGCCTTTTGATGTCGCCTTGGCCGGACTTTCATATGGTAGAGCTTGTCAGCATCACACACACACACACACACACACACACACACACACTTACACAGGGTGCTCCTTTTGCTTCATCCGGCTGTTGGCAGTGCCTGAAAAAGCCGCCGCAATGTGAAAAGGTCATTTAATTTCTTTTTGATTTGTTTTTTGCTCTGTTCACTTGCTGGCATTACCTTTCCTCCCACTCCTCCTGCACCTCCTTTTTTGTCGTGCCATTAAAGTGTAAATGTATTTTTAAGTAGGCATAAAAAACACACACACACTCACAGAAATACAAAAAAAAAAGAGAGAAGAGAAGAGAAAAAGGCGCAGCAAATCTATAAACAAAATAGATCCAGCCCAAAAGACCGTAAAGCCAGAAAGCCGCACAAGTTTAAATTTGGTTCCCCAGTTCCGAGTTAATAGCATTTTAAGTACAATACAGCAACGTTGTTGTAAAAAAATATAACAAAGGCAAAGGGACTGTCTCCAACAAGAAAGAAGCAGCAGCTAAGCAGGAGCAGGAGCAGCCAGAGAGCTTTTCGAGCCGCGCAGCTGTTAAATCGACATTACCTCGAGACTTGAGACTTCAATTTCAATTCAATTCACGCAAATTTCATTTGTAATTAGAAATCAAATTAAACAGAGCTTTATAGAATATACATGTATATATAAATGATTCAGATAGTATTTTAGTATTTTGATTGGAGTGACTTGGTGTTGAGTAATAGATGAAAAACAAGAAGAAGAAGTTGAATTCATAGAAATAAATACAAGATATAAAACAAATATAATAACAATAAAAATATTTAAATTAAAAATTAAAATTTATATATTAAATTAAATTAAATAAAGAAAATAAAAAATAGTTTATAAAAAATATGTGCAAATCAAATGTTAATAATGTATCTAATGAAATTTAAAAAAATAAATACAATATATAAAATGTATAGTAATTAAATAAAAGAGAATGAATAAAAACTAAAATATAAGAAAACCAAATATAAATAACATATTTACCAAATGAGATATTTATCAGATGAGATGAGAATAAATACAATGTATAAAATATATATTAAAAAATTTTAAAAAATTACAATTAAATAAAAAGTAATATGCAAAATATATGCAATAAAAAAACCGTCTAAAAATATAAAAGAAAATACCAAATATATCAAATAATTTGTCAAATAAAATATAAAATAAATTAAAATAGGAATGAAAAAATTATTTTGAAATTAAAGCATAAAATACATTAAAAAAATAATTAAAATAAAATTATAAATAAAAAAAAACACATACATAAATGAATTTAAAAAATTAAATAAATAAATATATATAAATATATATATATATATATATATATATATATTTATTTATTTAATTTTTTAAATTCATTTATGTATGTGTTTTATATATTATATATATATATTTATTTATTTAATTTTTATAATATATATATATTTCTTTTGCTCGACTTTCAGACTCTTCAAAAATTTTGAATAAGTTTAGATTTCAATAGTTTTCAGTGTTGAATTTAAAATTCAGCAAGGCCTCTGGCCTTATTCAAATTGATTCTCGAATCATACAAAATTCGAAATGAATAAACAATCATAAAAAAAGAATGGAAGTTTTCATTTGAAGGGCGCCCACGACGACAGGTTCTTCTATTTCTAACTACAAAGTGGAAAAATATTTACTTTTTCTATTTGCTAGGTCTTAAATGGTAACTGGCTGCAATAGGGTATATAGGTTTCAAAAGGCAGCTGAACGTATTTTTTGGATAATGCTTAAACTAGAAGATCTGTAAGGATAGCAAGTTGAAAGCAAACAGAACTTAATCAGGGAAGCAGACGAAAACAAATGATCTCTGCATTTACATGAATAATAACAAATGAATACTCGCTTTAAGCAGACTCTTAAAAACAGGGTATCTGTTATCTTTTCAGTGTTTGGCATGTTTTCATTTTAGTATATTTTGCTCTGCTCTCACTGTCATCAGGCATGAAATATGCATAAAGGTCTGTTAACAATTCTGCTTTGACGCGAACTGAGACACAAATACTAAGTCCTAAGTGCAGGACATATGAGAGCGCGTGGGCGTGGCTGGAGCGTGTGGGCGTTCGCTTTTGCTGTTGGGCTTGTGAAAACAGTTTGGAATACTTTAGAGCTGCTTTGCATTTTCAGCTTTCGGACTTAGTGCGTGTGGGTGTGTGTGTGTGTGGGCGTGTGGTGTGTGCGTGTGTTTGCCTTGCTAAAGGATTGAAAGCTGTCAGAGGCAAAGGGCAGCGGGCGGGGCTCGTCGGACGGCCGCCCATGCGTTTTGTCATTCAATTTTGAACGCATCGCAGGCCCCGAAGCGCCGTATGCCCCGGCTTACGCCTAGACCCGAAAAAAATGTGCGTAGCTGTTGGCATCATCGACTCATCAATATGCAAAAAAGCCTCCAAAGCCGCAGGGCGGTCAGTAAGCTGTGGGCGGGGGCCGTTGTGTGTGCTGCGTGAACAAAAGAGTTCGAGCCACACACACACACACACACACACACACACGAGCGTGCACTGCTGTCCCGTTAGTCAGCCGTGCGGCAAGAGTAAAGCAAACTTTTCTTTCTTTTTCTTTTTATTTTATTTTTTATTTTTGCGTGTGACCGGAAAAAAATAAAAAAAGGGGCAATAACACATAGGGAGAGAGAGAGAGAGAGAGAGAGAAGAGGGAGAGCGGAAGAGAGAAATGAAAGCAAATTATTATGGAAATGTCAACGTGAAACTTTTGCACAAATTCAAAGCCTCAATGCCTCCGCCTGCCATCGACCCCACACCCAATCCCCGCCTCCGATCCACTGCCATCACCCCGCATCACTGGGCAGCAGCAAAAAGTGAGCGCATATGCCGCACACTTTGCCAAGCTGCGTCCATTTTCGTTGGCTCGAATTCCAAACACAATTGAATTTCATGTTTGACATGACCAATATCCACAAGCAAGCCGGGTTGATGGCTCGCCCCACTAGCACTCCACCACTCCACCGGCATTCCCCTCTCGCCATCAACACCTTTAACCACGCCTCAGCGTCAAGTTTTCATTGTTTAGCTCTTTTTGTGGGGCGGGATTTTTGGGTTTTTGTGCCCGCGAGGCGAAAAATATTTAATGCGATTTCCATTGGCTTCCAATTCACAGAAACAAAGTATTAACAGACAAGCACACACACACACATACATACACTGTGATATGTAAGGCTTGTTCAAGTGCATGGGCGTGGCAGCCTTTTGGCTTAGCAGAGATTTGTCTTCTGCCAAATATTTGCATATAAATTAATTTAAAGCGTGCACGCGTTTAAAACCGCGCACAAAACGCGTCACTAACCACACACACACACGCGCACATTTGTTGAGTATGTGTGTGTGTGTATGTTGGTGCGTGTCAGTGTGTGTGTGCTAAGTACGTGTGTGCGCACTCTGTCAACATTCTTAATCTTGAAGCTGCAGAGCAAACTTTGTTCAGCAAGAATTAAATAAAAAAGTTTGCTAAAATTAAAATAAATAAATTTATTAATGAAATGCAAAAAATTAAGCTGAGCAGCTGAAGTGCAAAAGCCACGTAAATAAACAAATTATAAATTTATAAATTAAATATATAAATTAATTCAAATGTAAACAAAATAATATGCAGATTTATATATTTAGCTTAAATATTATTTAATTTTTTTTTTTTTTTTTTTGGTTTGGTTGGTTTTATTTTTTAGAAAATTTATGAAAAGTTTTCCTTAGGCGGAAAAAAGGCTTTGAAAGTCTCGTTAAAAATTTGAGCGGCTTTTGAGGCCGAGATAAAGATATCAAATTACTTAGCAGATCGCATCACGCAAAGGTCTAAAAGCGAACTCTTTGAATATGACTCTGAATCAATTCGCATTCAGCTTAAAATCACATCAATCTCTAGAATGCCTCCTGCTGTGTAGGTGTGTGTGTGTGTGTGTGCGTGTGTGTGTGTGTGCGTGCGTGTGTATGTGTGTGTGGTTGGCAACCCTTTTTTCTCAATGAGCTCGCTTTAAAGTGGGCCACTCAGGTGGGCTGGGCTGGGCTGGGCGGCGGACCAGCTCGGAACCACTCAACTGTTGACTTTTGTGACACCTTCTTATAATTCAATTTAAAGCACGAAGCTGGCATCAAAAGGTTGCTGATGCGGCTCCTGATTCGCATCGCTGGATGCGTTGCCTGCTTCGCAACTCTTTCTTATATATATATAGATGTGTATGTATGTGTATATGAGTATGCATATATATACTTTTTTTGCTGCTTGTCCCCGCGCGACTTCAAACGCGTCGCTGGAGAGACGCGCGCGTTTTTCACAACTCGCGCACGATTTCTGACGCCTTTTCGGGCGACTGAGCCTCGAAACGTGCCCGCCCCGGCCACTTGACAGCTGAAACCCATTCCCATTCCCGCTCCCTTCCCTTCCCCCTTCCACTGTCACCCCCATTTGCTGTCCAGGTTGAATCCCATTGCAATACGAGTCAAATAAAACCTGATCGCAATGTTAAAGTTGCGGCTAGGCCATGAATATTAGATGAGTGTTGGTGGGCCTGAGAGTGAGCATGCGTATAAGTGTGAGTATAAGTGTGTGAAAGTGCCAGCTCAAGCTCGAATATTTTTAATGGGTATACGTTTGAGTATAAGAGTCATGAGTTTGGGTATAAGAATGATTTGAAGTGTGTGCGAATGCGAATTATACAATGTATAAGATATATTATATTATAAGAGTGCGCATAAGTATTTTTGTGAGTGTGTGGGTATAAGAGTGATGGGAAGTATGTGCGAAGTAAGTAGATGTGAGAGTAGAATGATATGCGACTAGGTATAAGTATGTTATGAGTATAAGAGTTTGTGAATTAAGTAGAGAGTACAGTTGTATAAGAATGGGTACATATATTGTTGTGGCTATAAGTGTGTGGGTATAAGTTTGAGCATAAGAGTGATGGGAATTGAGTGCAGAAGTAAATTAAGGTGAAGTGTACAAAAGTATATAGTATAAGAGTGGGTATAAGTATAAGTAAGTGTGCTCGCTCATGTTCAAGCATGAGTATCAGTTTAATAAATGGAAAACTGGACTTATACTATAGCATAAGAGCTAATATAAGTGTGGTTGTGAGTATACGTCCAATTATGAGAGAGTAGTGCAGGCAATGCCAGTGTATGCATACTAGGTAGACAAAGCGAGAATTGAGACATAAGAGTATAAGTAAAAGTATAAGAGTTAGTATAACTATGTTTCAAACTACAAGTGTAATTGTCTGAGTGGATGTAAATGCGAGCTTAGGCTGCAGTATAAGTGCCAATATAAGTATAAGTATATTGTTATAATTCAGAGAGTTCTAGTGATGGTGAACTTTAGCATAAGGTTGAGTATAAGATTGAATATAAGTCAGAGTAAGCTCCGTAATTACTCACTCAGCTCTAATCCAGGCAAGAAATGGATCTAACTGCCACTCTCCATAATCAAAAACAAAATGAAGAAAATGAAGACGAGGAGAAGAGGAGAAAGCCAGAGGGAAGGGCAGCTGGCATTGAAAGACAGCCGAAATAACGAGCCGAAATAAAAGCCAGCCCCAATTTAACAAATAATTAAACTTTAAACCTTTTTTCCACTGACGGAGACATTAAAATATAAACAATGGCAAATGTGGGCAAATGTTGACTTTCTGTTATTGTTTCGGGCCCTCCTTTTGTGAGTGTGGCAACCCTGGCTGTTTGCGGTCGCTGCGGCTGAAACTAATTATATTAATTAAAATATAGCTAAAAATAAATTGAAATAAAATACTTTTGACAGTGCGCAGAGCGGGCTGGGAGCTGTCCGGAGCGTTTGGGATGACCCTCTCTCTCTCGCTCTCTTTCTCTGTCTCTGCGGAGGTCAGCAACGGTCACAAGTGATTGCCCTTTGTCACTTGCCACTTGCCACTTGCGACTCGAGTGACTGAGTGAACTGTGAGCTAATGACAGCGGCAGCTGCCACACAAGCTGCCCGCTCAGCTCGACTCAGCTCAGCTCAGCTCGAGTCCTTTTGCCCTCATAGCCAGCAGAGTGCAATGAGAAACAGCAACAACAGCAGCAGCTGCTGTGAGGTTGGCCAGGCGACAAATGTGTCAGAGCGAGCAATTAGCAAATGGAGCCAAACACATTTACTTCATTATTTTTAGATGCACTCGGTTGACATCCGCTGTGCGTGTGCTAGGAATATGGTAGCCCAACTTATGTATAGATAAATAAAGTGTTTATAAGAAGAAACCAGAATTGAAATCTAGCTAAAATCAATTTGGATTGCGCTATCTATGCTCTGCTCTCTTCGCTTCAGTCTCAACTATCCAATCGAAGTCACAGCTAAATTGAAACGTTAACTGTTGCCCATCCATTTTAGAGGACTTTGGGCCAATTACCATTTATTTATTTACTTATGATTAATTCGAATTTATATAAATTCAAGACTCAACTTAGCTTCGCCTTGAGCTGCTACTTATACTTGCTTACAATTTGTAAATTTGCACATTGAGAAAATTCGCATTTGCATAGATCTCACTTCATTATCGATTGTCACTAGCGAATTATCCATATGGCAATTAATATCGATATCCACATGAAGTGAACTATAAAATTGGTTGTGCAATTGGTGAAATCAATCGAAATGTTATCCCAATTGATGAAATGTGTGTGAGCATGTGTGTGTCTCATTCTCTCTCTCACTCTTACTCTCCCTCTCTCTTTTCCCCTGTGTTTGCGTGTGTGACAAATTTGTCGCCTGTCAATTGCTTAGCTAGGGCAAACATTGTAAATGGCGCCATCGCGCATCCAGCTGGCAATGCATTTGCCTCTGCACTGTGTGTCAATGTTATGCTCATCACAGCAACGCCAATGACATTCACTAACTGCGCCATTCGTTTGGCTCTCCATGGGCGTGGTCGGGGCCGGGTCCAGGGCTGGAGTTGGGGCTGGGGCTGAAGGCGGCATGGAGCCGGAGATCGAGTATTGGATATGGAGAATGGCTGCTGCCAGAGCCAGAGCCAAAGCCAGAGACAGAGCAGGAGGCCATGCTACTTAGCCCGCAAACTGCTGATGCGGCTGCCACTTATTACGCACAAACACACACACATGCACACACACACTCTCTCTCTCCCTCTCTCTCTGTCTCTCTCTCGCTCTCACTCTCTCTATCGCTCTCTCTTTCTATCTGTGTTTGTGTGTGTGGCGCCTGCTGCCGCTTGTTTGCATTGCAACGGCAGCTGTTGTCAATAATAAATTTCCGTTAGAGCTGCAGCAGATTTTGTAAGAAAAAAGCAGTTGGAAAAGGGAGCGAGAAAGCGAGAAGATAGTGGGGGAGGGGAACAGGACGCACAAATGGTGCAAAGGAAGGAAGGAAGTGCATAAGCGCATTGCACGGCATGCCAAAGACATTGACATGGACAAGATACACAGCGAGAGAGAGAAGGAGAAAGAGAGCGAGAGAGAGAGAGAGAGAGGGGGAGGGAGTGGAAGTGGGAGTTAAAGAAGAGCTGTGCTGCACGGCAATAAAAAGATGACATAAAATAGAAGCTGAGCGGCGGGTGATGAAAATTGAAAAAGGGTTTGAGGAGGGGGTCAAAGAGAGCGGGGGCAAGGGGGACGGGGTCACACTGCTGGCATGCAAAAATGTTGTTGCTATTGCTGCCACCCAGCTGCTTCTGCTTCAGTTTCTGCTTCTGCTTCGGTCTCCTGCTCTTCTCTTTCGGCTTGCATCTTCTTATGGCTGCTGTTGCTGCTCCCCATAAGTGGCAGAGGCGCGTCTCGCAGATGGAGCTTGATAAATTTATTGAAATTCTATTGAAACGAAACGATTTGACTGCGCCAAAGCTGTAAAAAGGGCTGCACAAGTGGGCGGCCCGGGGGCAGCGTAATCAAATCGCTGATAAAGTGGAAAATAAGCGACAAAACAACGAGGGAGAGGCACAAACACAGAGAGGGCGAGAGCCAGAGAGAGGGAAAAAGAGAGATAGAGCGCGAGAGAGAGCGAGTTGAGTAGAAATTGAGTAAACCAGGGCAAATGCGTTAAATTTATTTCCAATTGCACGCAGCAAATCATGTGGAAATACTTAAGCTGCGACACAAGCCGACTTATTGGTGCTCTGCTGAATTTGCAGATTGATTTTGGATATAGATGTGCCACATATAGCAAGGAGCTGTAGGTTCTAGAACGCAAAAGTGCAAAGTGAATCGTTTTACGCTTGGATCAAATGGAAGTGCTGAGAAATCAGGAAAGGAAACGATAAGACTCAATTTGTTTATGGCCTTGCATACTTCTATCATCAATCTGCAGCTCTTTGATTCTGAACTCATGTTGCGTGCTATATATATGACATGGGTTATAAGTGGTGTATACGATATATGCGATATATAATACATATATCCATATGCACGATATACGTGATACATACATTGTGACCAATACGTAGTACGTATAGGAAATGTAATATGTATTTGCACGATATATTATATGCGATACATATCGGCGTTTGTATATGTGTAACATGCGATATATAAGATATACTCGTATTCAAATTATGCGATACTTATCGAATTTTATATATGATAACCATACGATATGTGTTATATATATGATATATGACATATTGGACATATAAAATATTAACTAATATATATGAGATATAAGATGCACTCTTATACAATCAATACGATACATATCGAAGTTTATATATGACAAACATGCGATATACGATATATGGTATATTGCACATGTAAGATATCAAATATACATATATGATATATAAGATGTATAAGATATATAAGCACTCGTATGCAATTAATACAATCCATGTTATGTATGTTAGGCATACGATATGTGCATGTTATATATACGATACATGATGTAAGGTATACTCTACAAGTATATATATCAGTCAGTAATAAACATATTTATTTCCATCTGTGGTCAATCAGTCACATCCACGAACTATCTGAGACACAACTCGTTTGACCAATTCTGCAATTGAGTCCAAATGACTCCGAATTAAATTGATTTAAACTTCGAGCAAAGAAGCAGCCGAAGAGAAATGTAAACAGGAAAAATGTTGTGCAAGATGGAATGGAGAAATGTTTTCTTGTGGCAATTAAACTTTTGCCATATTTCCAAGAGTTTTTCTTCTTTTTCCTTTTGCCGAAAAAAAACCTTTAAGCTCTGAGCCCTGAACCAAGGAATGTATTTAATTTTTAATTTTTCGCTGTCAAATCTGTGCCTGACTTTCGGCCGGACGATGCTCAATTTAACCTTAGCTGCAACAACAACAACAACAATAGCCAGTCGCCGCTTCAGTGCGTCGCAGCTGTCTCTTTCACACACACACACTCTCTCTATCTCTCTCTCTCTCTCGCTCAGTGTGTGTGGGCCTCCCGCATGTGGCATACATAAGAGCGGCGAGATAAAGCCAGGAAAAAGCCAAAAAACAAAAAAAAAGGCTAAAATTTAATTTGTGCTCAGTGGCCCTTGTTGTTGTAGCTATTCTTCTTCTTCTTGTGCTCGGCATTCTAGTTGCCGTTGTTGGCGTTGTTGTTGTTATTGCTGCTTCATGCAGAAATTGCTACCCAATTACGTAATAAAATCTGACTGAAGTTTTCTTTCTCTTTTATATTTAATTTTTGTCTTCGCTCTGCCCAGCGATATTTCTTGCTTGCTTCCATTCATTTTGCTCTCCGGCTGTGGGCTTTAGTACTACATTGGGCTTAGTGGGCGTGGCGGGGTGGGATGGAGCGAGAGGAGGGCAGGCTTGGCGCTTATTAAGAAATAATGCTGTAGAAAACAAAACTCAACGGCGTCAAATCAACTTTGTATTTCGCAATGAGCAACATTTTTGCAAGGATAAAACACAAAATTAAATATGCCAACAGGGGTGTTTAAGACTAGGCAATACCCTGCTAATGCACAGAAAGAGGAGCAATCAATTAGCGGAAAAGTTCAAGGCTAAATTGAATATAAAGACGGGACTCAGAACTAAGCAACAGAATCAAGTCGAGGCAGAGCCAAAGTTAATTAAGAGCAGGTCTCATATAAAAAATGCTCAACTAGATCTGAAATTTGGTGACCCCTGGCGAGAGGAGCTCAAAACAAGGCTAAAGCTAAAAGAAGGTTTCAGTGAGTGGAGCCTTAAAGCTTGAGCCGCTGCGAGCGGCTAAACAGCTTGGGGCGCATTCGAATTACAGGGTATAAACATAACTACGAAATGGCAAGCGAAAGCGAGCAGCTGAACGAATCGAGGGGAGACGCATTAGGCTGAGCGGCAGCAGTGCCTGGAGGCAAGCAGTGAGCTGCTCTGATTCCCATTCTGTGTGTGTGTGGGTGTGCCTGTGTGTGTGTGTGTGCATGAGTTTTCAGAGGTCTTTTTGGGGCGCAATTTGGTGGCAGAGCTGATCAAATTACCCACAGCAACGCATGTCCACTTACACACACACTTACACAGACACACACACACACACACACACATGTACATGTATTTTCATATGTATGTGTATGAGGCTCTTGCTTATGTAAATGCGTATTTGCGCACAGTCCAAAAGCCGCTTTGCCGCGCCAGCCCGAGTCCTTGGCTGCATAATGATGGCGGGCAGGTAGGTGGGCGTGGCCCACGGGCTATGAGTGAGTGAATTTTTGCTGGCAATTTATGAATCGACGAATTAAATTATGCGTGCAGTACATTAAAAAACAACAACAGCAGGAGCAACAGCAGGAGCGAGAGCAGAACGATAAGCAAAAGAAACTGGCTAAACGGAAGCTGAGCGAAATGATGCGTAAAACGAGCTAAGCAACAGATAACGTGACGATGGCAAGAGAAACAATAAGAACAACAACAAGAGCAAAAGGGAATGAATGCATAAAAACAAAATCAAGAGGGGAGAGGGGAGAGAAGAACGAAAAGACGCAGATTTTCACACAAATGCAATGTGGAAATTCAGGCGAACCTAAGGCGAGAAAATTTAAGGAAATTTCATGAATTAAGATTGAACAATCGATTAACTATCGCTTAGCAATCGATAATGAGCCAAGTCAAATGAGTTGGCGAGAGTGAACTAGTTCGCAATATGCTGGAATTGATTTTGGAATGAACAAAACTCTATAAAAGCAAAGCAGTTTATAAGAACTAGTTGAATTTGCATGGAACTGGTGCAAGAGCATGAATCGAATAGAAAAAGGATAAAGTTCAGTTGTGTTCATTGAACTAGTTTAAAGTCAACATAATAATCTGTGTCATATCAAAAAATTGTACTCTGACTAGTTGAAGTTCTCAGGCCTAGTTCGCTCAGCGAATGTCAGCCAGTTCATTAGAACCAGTTCACTCTTCAGCCACTAAAGTGTGCAATGTAGTTACATAGAACGTGCTCACTACTCTGACTAGTTCCAGTTCTCAAGCTTAGTTCTTCCAGCCATTGTTCATATGAACCAGTCGCTCTCAACTCTCGTTAGTTCCGCCCTTGAAACACTAGAGACTGAGCTGAATTAAACAACGCGTTCGATTCAGTTCAATTCATATTGGAACTTGTTCACTTTGCCATATAAGAAACGACCTCACCAGATCCAGCTCTACGCCCAAGTATGCTTGGTGCGCTGCTCACAGCTCACGTTAATCATAAGCCGGATTCCATTACAGCTTAAAGCACTTTGCAGCACTGTTGTTGCTTCTGTTGAAATATCACGCATACGCAGCGTGGACCACAAGCTCAGCTCGAGTGCTCGAGGTGCTCGAGCTCTTGGTCGTTCAGCATTGAGGATTCAGCATTTGGTTGGCTCATTATAAACACTCAAAACGTTTACATTTTCATTGTCTGCATTTGTCAGAAAATAAAACAAAACAGAAACAAAAAACAAGTGGAGAAGAAACAACAAAAGGAATATAAATAAAAAGCAAAGTAAACAACAACAAAAATATAAGAAAGGAAACCAAACGAAAATTATATGAATTTTGTACATGTATGTGTGTGTGTGTGTGTGTATATGCAATAGCCAATCCAATGTGCAATCTCTACTGAATGCGTGTGTGTGTGTGTGTGTGTGTGTGAGGCAATAATCATAAAAACCACCAAAACGTTTTTGCTTCCTGCCAAAAGTGGCTGCCGCACAAATATTGCGGCAATAATACATTCACAGTCAAGGCAAAACGAGTGCCACGCCCCCAGCCCCCAGCCCCTAGCGGCCAAAGGCCCTTGCTGGCACAGAGCAGCTCCCCAGTGAAGTGTATATATGTATACGAGTATATATATACATATATATCTTTATATATCTACTCTGTCTCTGGCATTTGAAAGTCGAAACAGTGAATCAGTTGATACCAGCAGCAACTCATGAGCCGCAGGAGCAGCTCCTTCGTTTTGAGTTTGCGATTATTTTGCCATTATTTTCCATTATTTTACTTTATTTCAATGACTGTTTACATTAGACACAACCACGAACACACACACACACACACCCCGAGAATGAAAGAGGCGCTGCAGCGCGGAATAAAAAAATGCTGCATACTTCTAAGCGCGCGCGAGTCGCCGTCAGTTGCTCCTCTACATATATGTGAATGTATGTGTGTGTGTGTGTGTGTGTGCGTCGCTTTACTCTGCTTATTGAACTGGGCAGCCATTGAAACAGCTACAGCAACAACAAAAACAACAACGATAGCGGCAATCGCAGTCATTTCTTTGATTTCGTAATACATTTGCTTTGGGCAAAACTTTTTTTGTTTGTTGTTGCTGTCTGCTCTGCCTCTGGCTCCCTTGGGTACTCAAACCGGGGAATCGAGTACTTGATATATCAGTGCATTGTAAACTTTTGCCTTTGTGACTGCTCAGCTCACTAATATCGCTTTACTTACACTCTCCCTCTCATTCTCCTTCTAGGCCGAGATCTGGAGCGTTTTTATTGCGATTCTGCGAAAAAGCGTTCGCAATCTGCAGGCCTGCACAGATGTGGGACTCATCGAGCATGTTCTGGTGCGCTTGCAGCGTTCCGAAACGGTTGTGGCAGGTAAGTCGAAACAGCACGGAAACACACACACACACACACACAGACAGACAACAGCTCGTTAGTTATGTAAAAAGTGGAGAAGCATAAGAGAAATAAATGAACAGAAAACTATTCCTTGCGATGACCAAATAGGAGTTGTACGACAATAAATTGCAATCATACAGGAAAAGGTATCAGATATTGCATTGGTTTTATTTTGACATTTTTTATTTATTTTTTGTAGAGGCTCTTATATGTGAAACAACAGAATATCTTGTTTTGAGTGACCCACTTGAATATATGCAGCTCAATGCTGGGACGCCTGCAATATTTGATGCAGCTTCACTTTGTATCAATCTCAGTCAGCTAGATCATACTTAATGTATGCTACTCCAGTTTATTTTGTATTTTTTATGATTTTCAATGTTGCCAACACCAGGTGTAAAGGCCATGAAAAGCTGTTGATGAAAAGTTTTTAGTTAATGCTTTTAATGGAAAAATTATATCGAAATTATTTAAAAATTGAACAGAAACTTCAGCTCAAGCTTAAAAGCCAAGTTAAAAGGGGCACTTGGCTGTGGTTTTGCATTTGAATTATTTTGTAGTTCAAAATTTTTGATTAGAAATTAAAGCTAGCTGCAAGCAGTGACTGGAATGGCTTAGACTAGCATATATATCGAGGACATCGAATGACTGAAGCAATGCAAAGAGCACTGATGAGGGAGGCCAAGATAAGTGGCTGGGATAGAGGATGAGAAACAAAACCAAAACAGAGAAAGCAATAGAAATAGAGATGAAGCGGAAACCGGATGTGCACTGTAATTGTTGCTCTAGCATGAGTCTGAAATGAAATAACTCTCAAATAAATAGAAATAGGGGAAAGGCAAACTTTACACAAATAACAAGTCCAACTGAGAGACAGCAAAACTTTGTATTAAAATCATATAAACGAACCTCGGCAATTAATAAACAGCGCAGTAGACGCAACTGCGGAGCTCTACAAAAGTACATATATTTCTTACCCCCCTCAGATGTCTTCCGGCGTATTCAAAATGGTCAAGTTAAGTCTAAGCTGGAGTTGAGCTTTGCCTTGGTCACGCATTCGTTGGTCACGCTCGCTCTCTCTCCCTGTGTCTCTTACACACTCCCTCTCCCTCTCTCCCTCTCGCTCTTTGTGTCTGGGGCTAGTTTGTGATTCCTGCCATGTGGCATGTGTCCAAAAAATAAAGAAGTCGATGCTTCGCGTCGCATCGCATCGCATCGCTTTGAGTTGCGTTGTGCTGCCTCCCTTTTGAGTGGGCCGCCGAATTGCTTTTCGATTAATTTCACGCTTGTCAGCGGCCGTGATACGCCCAGTGGACCGCACTGGCTGCGTTTGCCCCGCGGAGGCTGCCTTTTTTGGCCATGCCCACAACGCCCACATGTATGCTAAGCATTCGCCTGCTCCACAACTCACACTCGCCCTCTCTCTCCTCCTGCTACTCCCTATCTCGCATCTAAGCGCACGCTTTGCCCTAATGTATCAACAGCAACAACAACAACAAACAGCGCAGCAAATTTTCTGTTCATTAGCGAACAGCCAACTGACACTGACATCCACGCCCCCATTCGACCCTCCAGCAACCCCTACGCTCGCCTGCCCCACACAGCCCCTGTTAAGCTGCCAGCAGCGTGTGCGTGCCTTTGGCTTTGATTTTGATTTTATTAAGTCAATGACACATCTGCGGTCTGGCAACCCTCTGGCACATCAGGTCGGGCCTTGCCACACTCCAGACTCCACATCCCGCCACACCTGCTGCCCCCATTGCCCACCCCCTAAGCCCAAAGCCCAAAGCCCGCCTCGTTCCCCAACTCCAGCTGGCATTTAACGAACTGTAACTGCTGTCAATTTGCAGTCGCTGACTTTTGAGCCATAATTTCATGTGTGTGTGTGATGGCGGTGTGTGTGGGTGTGTGTGAGTGCGTGTGAGTGTGTGAGCGTGTGTGTGAGTGTGTGTGGGTGCGTGTTACCTGACAAATGTCGAAACGTGACACTTGCCAAGAAATTACATAAGCTAAAACTTCTATCACACGCCCACTCTCTCCATTTCTCCATCTCTCCATTTCTCCCTCTCTCCCTCTCTCCCTCTCTCCCTCTCACGCTCTCTGTCTCTTCTCCTTCTTCTTGAATTAACAACGGTAAAAACTTCAGAAACTTTGAGTTTCTTTTTCTGCCTGTCTAAAAGAAGACTTTTAGTTCCATTAGCTACAATTATAGCTAATTTGATAATAAATTGAAATTAAATTTGATCAAATATTTAGGTATCCATTAGCTGCCAAATAGAGGAGAATGATTAGGTGGGGAATGCTCGACTAATAGATACCTTGACCAGTTGGTAGACTAGATAAATTGAGCACATTCAAGATAAGTGTTTAGGGCTTATGCTACGATATATTATATTATATATTATATTATATATTATATTATATATATGTGCTTGATCGAAATGAGGAATGTTTGACTAAAAGATACCATGTCCAACTGGCAGGCTAGATTGTAGGCTTATTTTTCGTTATTGAAGATTGAAAGTCTGAGCTATATCAGGATGAGCTGGATGCAGCCTTCGATCTAAGCGTCCATAGATCAGAGACCACAAGAGCTACGAACTTGACAGCGAGAACCACGTCAATTTCCATGTTATCGTCTATCGATTTCTAGCGGTCATCGATACATTATCATATCCCGCACACTTAAGCATTTTCCGCAAGTTTGTTGCTCGGATTGCCTTAAAGTTTATTGGCCTAGGGCTCTCCTCAGTCTGCCCCTTCAGGTTTTATTTAATTTGATAATCTTATATCGTTCCTTGGCACATTTCCTGCTGTTATGGCATATAAAAATTTGGTTAGGATGTTGGTCTTAAGTTTGTTTTATATCTGTCTGTTTGGTTCTTAAAACTATCTGGAAATTCATACGGCAAGTTTTACTTTTTTATTGCTCTTGATGAGAACTTAATAAAAAGAAAAAAGTAATACAACGAGATACAACTGTGGACGGGCGTAGGTCTGGGAGACATAAAAAGCTGTCAAGTTCTCGCACTTTGGCTTTTTATGAGCTGCAGAATATGCCAAGATATGCAAAGGCAGTTAAACTTTGACGGGCAACCAGCAGTGGAAGAAGCAGGAGGCAGAGCCAGATGGACAGACTGACAGTCGGATAGACAGATGAAGAGCTGAAGGATTCCTAGTCGCATTGTCATTCCGCTTGAAGCTATTGCAGCAGACGAGGAGAGAGCTGGAGCAGGAGTAGCTGCAGGAGTAGAAGCAGGAGCAGAGGCTCTAGAGCTCGAGCGTGGGCCAAAGATGTGTGTAATTAAATGCTGATGCTGTAGGCGGAACATGGGTTGAAGGGCCAACATTGTCCTGGGACTTCATGCTATGGCTGTGGGCGGCATAGGCTGGAAGGGTGGGCGGATGGCGGGTGGCGGGTGGCGGGTCATGGAGGTTACTCAATTTCTTAATTTACGCTACCCGAAACGTGTTGATGGAGGCGCAACTGGAAACCGTGTAACTGTATAAAGTGAGTGAGGGGCAGAGAGGACATTGAGCAGGAGGGGCGGGGGCGAGACTTGGCTGTCGCAATCGCCGTTTGCCTGGTTGGCTGACAGAGCCACAGCTCCTTGGGGTAATGGCCCAGGCAGCCGACCAGGCATTAAAACAGCCCGTGCGTCCCATTTCAATTAGTGTGCATTACAAATGAAGTTTGGGAATAGCACGAGAGTCGAGGCCGTCCTGCCAGAGGCTAAGGTGAGCGGCGACACAAACACAGAACGTGCCAGTCTGGCAACGCTGCTTGCGATGCAATTTAAAGCCAACTGGACGCACGTGCGGCCACCACTCGATACGATTCCTTTTTTTCGATCTGCTCTGCTCTCCCTCTCTCTCTCTCTCTCTCCCTCTCTCTCTCTCTCTCTCTCTCTCTCTCTGTCTCTCCATCGTTAGCTTGTTTTATGCCACATTCAATGACAGTTCGAATTCAATTTCCAACTCGTTTCACGCACTGACCTTGATGTGCGGCTGTCTGATGAGTGGAGGAGCGGTGGGGCAAGGGGCTCCTATAGCCTTGCCACGCCTTCCGAATGCAACCGCTGCCGCCAGGCTTTAAGAGCGTCCTTGCCGCTTCACTGCACGCGCTCAGCTCTCAGCTATCTCGTTCATTTTATTTGCTGACTGCACTCGCCGAAAGTTCTCATGTGCGCAAACAGAATTCGCTCCAATGACACTGGCCGAAATGCATTGCGATCTTAGTGCATCAGTTGACTCAAAAGGTCAACAGCAGTTGGCAATAAAGGATTGGAATATAATTTCCTATAAGATTTCCCTTTACTTAGTTTCTATCTGAAAATGGTGCAGCTCGAGCTTTCCAAATATTCTAAGCTGCATACATTTGAGAAAATGTTCATTGAGAGATACAACTCGGATCTCTCAGCTGCTTCTACCCACCTATAGCTGTCCATGTTGAGTATCCTTCTTTTCTCTTTTCCGAATCCCCTTCGATTAGACAAGCTCAGTACATGAAGTGTAGGCGGCAAGCGCGCATAGGGTTTATTTCCATGTTTCATTACTTGAAAAACTTTTGCGTGCAGTGAAACCTTCCTAAGACCTTACCAGCTCGAGATCCTATCTACTTAGGGCCTTAGCTACTCAATACCTTACCTACCTGAGATTCTATCTACTCTTACTGATCTGTTACATGTACACGACTCTTCAGAGGAATTAACTGATCTTGAGATCTAATTAGAAATACATATTTCGGGCTATTTCATTTATTGAAACTAGGCTTTATAGCTGACCTCAGTGTTCACATTATCAAAGTCTTTTGCACTAAATAGGAACCTTGCTCATGATTTCAATATCATTAAGCTAAGTTTTATTTGTCTAGCCCCAGCACCAATTATAAACAAACAGGCTTTCGCTCAGTGTAGCCCGCATGCACCTGATATTTGCGCACGTTGCGTCCCACGCTGAGCTGTCGACAACAGCTTTCATAGCCAATAAACATGACACGCAGAGTGTATATAGCACCCGCCATGATGCTTTAATGCCATAACTAAACCCATTCTCTGTTCCGTTTCATGTTGCAGATCTGCTCATCGAGATGCTGGGCGTATTGGCCAGCTATAGCATAACGGTCAAGGAGCTGAAGCTGCTCTTTGGCACGATGAAGGCCAACAATGGCAAATGGCCGCGTCACTCGGCCAAATTGTTGAATGTGCTGCGACAAATGCCGCACCGCAACGGACCCGACGTGTTCTTCAGCTTTCCCGGCCGCAAGGGATCGGTAAGTCCATATCTAATAATAATAAACAACAGCAATAATCGATTTTCGTTTTATTTGTATACCCTATGCTGATTGAAAACGA
Organism: Drosophila mayaguana; assembly: GCA_037075325.1. Lineage (NCBI taxonomy): Eukaryota > Metazoa > Arthropoda > Insecta > Diptera > Drosophilidae > Drosophila > Drosophila mayaguana. The sequence continues at coordinate 5,501,219 of JBAMCG010000077.1, forward strand.
ACCATGTGTGGGTATATTGGCTAGAACTGGCATATGTAGCAGCTTGAAGTTCGATAAATATCGATTTTGAGTTGTTATAGAAGCCAAACTAAGAAATAATATGCTGATTATATCTCTGAAGCTCAACTTTTAAAATGTTTTTCTATCTATATTAATTATAGCTGAGTTTCACAACAAATATTATTAAATCGATAAATATCGGCATAAAGTAATTATTTTATTAGAAAAATTCGTATGTGTAAGAGCTAGAGATATCTGATTCTCCATGCATATATAGTATCTCCCAGTGTAGCATCCCCGCCTAATGGATTTACTCCCGCTTGCTGCTCGCTTTTGGCCGAATTGCAAGCTGGCTTTAAGTGCAGAGACATTCCGGCCGCCTTATATAGCTTCAATGGCCAGCAAGCACTTGGAGCACTTCAGCTCCAACTACACACTCTGGCGTTTCTATAGATGTGTGGAGCCGGGTGGGAGGAGGCTCGACTAGATAGGGAGAGCGATGGGCGCTGGGGTGGGGCTGGGCTTTTATTTTATTGCGTCGCACTTAAATCGAATTCGTAATGTGAGCTGTCCATGTGGCATGTGCCAACTCTGCTGCCTCAGCTGACACACCCCAACCCCTGGCACTCAGACACAGTCACTCGCACCGTGGGTGACTTCTATTGCTATCTGTCTATAGGATAAGCACATAAAAAGTTCCATAAAGCGAATTGGAAGTCAAATGCGATACGAAACGATGCGAAATGGAATGAAATGAAATGAAATGAAACAAAACGAGAGACTCGCAGAGCAATTGTCACAAAATGTTCAATAAACAGGCAGGACATGTGACTCCCCAGATCCCCGGAGTCCTAGCGTGCAGACTCCCCCAACTTCCAATCACTAAAACGCTCAGCTCAATGGACATGTGCTGCGCCTCCTGCTCGCCACTCCTCCTTCTATTATTTCTCTTCTATTTTCTCTACTTTTTTTAATTTTCGCTTAGCGCACTTTTAGACTTTAATGTGTGTTGATGGCTGTGCCTCTAGGTCTCCGCGCTGTACTAATGAGTTGTCCCCAGCCAGCGGGCCAGCGGTCCAGCGGGCCAGCGGGCCAGAGGGTCATCAGACAGGAGAAAGAGACAGCTAGAGGCAGACAGAGAGAGCGAGCCAGTCGGGGACAGTTGGCGGACATAAGGCAACAATGCTAAATCATGTGGCATGCCACATGCCACACAGCATTGTTGCATTATGTTGCACAATCGAATGAGGCCTCAAGACAATATCCGTGCCACACGAAGCTCTGCCTGTCTGCGCATACAAATGAATGCGAACTACTAAAACGAATACAAAAGCGTATAAATGTTAAATGAATATCATAAAGCGAACGCAACACTCTCCGTCTCCCTCTATCACTCTCTCTCACTCTCTCTTCCTCTCACTCCGCAAATGAAGGCTTTGAATGCAAATGCAGCTGTACACTTAATTCATGCACTCAATACAGCTTGATTTTTGTGGGAAAACTTCAAGTTTTTAAATGAACTTCAGTATGGGAAAATTAAAAGCCTTATTCTTCTTCTCCTCTCATCGAAAACCAAGGACATTCATTGGTGTCTGTAAATATATCCTGAACAAAATGAATATGTAAAAGAACTGCAGGAGGCACAGTTAATATTGATAGGCGTTATGGATGAAATCCTTCACTTACTCAATAGATCTGTTATTAAATCGATTTCACTGCGAAATTAAAGGAATTTAAGAGGAATCGGAAACTTACAGGAATCGGAAATTCCTTCGATATACGGTATTCGATATTCAGTATACGGCTACAATGTCGATGTTGAAATCAGCGCAAACATATATTCTTATCTCGTCCTGTTTCCGCTTATGCGTGTTTCACTCACCTCACACATCTCACTCTCGCCCTTTCTCTTTCGCTCTCAACAGTTTCCAATTAACTTGGCTTAATTCGCATTTGCGAATTATCCGAAATTTGCCAAAATACAAAATGCTGAGATGTCGAAATAATCTAACGGATGCGAATTCGCTGTTAGTTCAGGTGTTATGAATAGGCAAACAGGAACTAACATTTAGATAGCTGCCACCTTTTTTTTCTTTTTTTTTTTTTTGTTGTTTGGTGTGAGGGGTCGACATATAAACATGATAAGAACAGAAATTGCGAGCATTCGAAATGGCAAATAAATTTATGAAGGCAGACACAGATATGCGTGCGCGTGTGTGTGTGTAAAGCCACAAAATTCATGATAAATCAAAATTTACTCATTTCCTTTTAATTTTGACTTCATTTCTGCTTTTTGGGTTGCATGCTTTACCTTTGCGGTCGACTTTATTGTTGTGCGTGCGTGCTGTGTGTGTGCGTGTATGTGTAAAGTAAAGAAGGTTTCTCGAAACTAACTACATCCATAGCAGCAGCAGCAGCAGCTGTCTTCGAAAGAGAAATACTCTCAAAGTAACATAAATCAAATCAATTCATGAATGGGAAATCGTAATAAGCGAAAGAGCTAATATGCCCGCTGCAGAGTGCAGCTGGCAGGGTATCTAATATGCAGAAATTCGATTTATGTTCAGTTTCGGCCTGGGGTTTGTTCGTTTGGTTCATTTGGCTCTCAGTGCTGCGAGGCTTTACGCTTGACTTTGTGACTTTTGTGACTTGCAACCAAGTGTTGCATGCCACAAAAAGGAGCTCTGGCTAGAAAGGAACTCCAACTGACCAACTGCTAATTGAGATTTAACAGGCGTACTCTCTCCCTCTCTCGCTATCTCTCCCTCTCTCTCGCTCTCCCTGAATATATATCCGTCTCCTTCCGTTGCGCCTAATCGTGGCACATTTGACTAAAGCTCCTGCTTCTTCTTGCTCCTCCACAGGCAATGGTGCTGCCGCCGCTGGCCAAGTGGCCATACGAAAACGGATTCACCTTTACCACCTGGTTTCGATTGGATCCCATCAACTCAGTGAACATTGAGCGCGAGAAGCCCTATCTCTATTGGTAAGTAACTGATGCAGCCTGCTCCTGTGCTCTGCCACTAATTGCGGCACGCACTAATTACGCTTGTATACACTTCACGCCTGTTTATATCCAGCTCTAACTCACTTCATCTCTCTCTTCATGCTAGCTTCAAGACGTCGAAGGGCGTTGGCTACACGGCCCACTTTGTGGGCAACTGCCTGGTCCTCACATCGATGAAGGTCAAGGGCAAGGGCTTTCAGCATTGTGTCAAATATGAATTCCAGCCACGCAAGGTAAGTGCCGCTGCTCATCCGGGTTATCCCCCATCTTCAGCAGCTAAGCGTTACACCTGTGAATTACGACCATTAGCTGCCGAACAGCACACACACACACACACACACACACACACACACACACACACATGCTCGTCTGGCTGCCTGCCTGCCCGCTTTCAATTTATGGGCGTGATTTTGGGTCTGCCAAAGTTTAATTAACAGCACATCGAATGGCCAACAACAGGGCCGGGCCTAATTACCTGCCCGAAGCAATTGAAATTTGTTTTGGGACCCGAATTAACTGCACAAACTACCAAAAGTGGCAACGGCACATAAAGCGCCCAGTTTATGCGACTGCCTCCGACAGGAGGCGCAACCTGCGTTAAGCGAAAATTAATTCACAGACTCAGCCTGCAGATCAATTAACACGGGCAGGATTAGAGATACCTCAAATCTAATTTTGGCTCAATGTGTGAGGCCTATGCAAGATGTGCTCAAAAGTGGAGTTGAGTGTGTTTGCTTGGGTCCTTGGCCTCGATAGATATAGCTGGATAGATGTATGGGTTTATATAGAGAGACTCACAGAGAGCCAGTAAGGCCAACATTAAGCAAAGCCAATATACTCTTTTATCTGCTTGAACGCGCATAGCTTAGGGTGCTTCTTCTGCGAGTATATCAAAATTTTGAGTTGATATATGACTTGGCATTTAAATATGAGGTTTCAAATCTCTTGCTGATATATAAAGAGGAATATATGCATGAACGTAACATACCCAATGATTACTCGAGATCTTGAAGCGAATATAAGGATGAATATATATTATTACCAATTTAGATCTCTATATTGAGTCACTTAGGCTCCACCTATCTGCATTTGTGATCCAACATTTAGTGCTGAGTCGCACTACTATTTTCATATCTGGGGTATATTATGTAGATGTGGATTATATACAGAGTGCCGACGAGCATGGAGTAGAGTGTAGACAGATCTAAGATCTACAAATTAGTTAGGGTAGATGGAAAAACAACTATATATGGCATATTGATAACAAACATTTTCTTCAACTATCCCTATCTACCTCTCTCTCTCTCAGTGGTATATGATTGCCATTGTGTACATATACAATCGTTGGACAAAAAGCGAAATCAAGTGCCTCGTAAATGGACAGCTGGCGTCTTCAACTGAAATGGCCTGGTTTGTTTCCACAAACGATGTAAGTAGAGGCGAGCTCCTCGCAGATGGAAAGTGAACAGCACCGCAAACTCACTCTCTCTCTCTCTTTCTCTCTCTCTCCCTCTCCCTCCCTCTGTGTAGCCCTTTGACAAGTGTTATATCGGCGCCACGCCCGAGCTGGACGAGGAGCGCGTCTTCTGCGGCCAAATGTCGGCGATTTATCTGTTCAGCGAGGCGCTGACCACACAGCAGATTTGTGCGATGCACCGCCTGGGGCCGGGCTACAAGGTAAGTGGCAGCCGCTGGGCTCACGCGTAGCACTGTACACCACCGTAACCACTGTGGCTGCACCGCCAAATGAACCACAGCACTGCAGCAACAGCAGCACCTTTGTCCTTTTTATTGTGAGAAAATTCTACGACAACAATAATTACATGTATTTTTTCCATTCTTTTTTATTTTACTTGTCCCCGCTCTCTGTTTCTCTCTCTCTTTCTCTTTCTCTCTCTTGTTCTCGTGCCGCACCATTTTGTGTCCGTCATACACACACACACGCCAACACCAACACCAATACACACACACACACAGTCGCAATTCCGCTTCGATAACGAGTGCTATCTGAATCTTCCGGACAATCACAAGCGGGTGAGTCACTTTCAACTAACAAGCGGTTTGGGTGGTGCCCTGCTGGTTAGCGGCGATGCTGCTGCAGCGGGCAGCAGCAGCAACAACAACAACAACAACAGCAGCAGCAGCGGTAGCGGCAGCGCCCAGCAACTGCAGCAACAGCAACAGCAACTGTTGCAGCTGCAATTCCAAACGCTCGCCGCCGAGCAGGAAGCGAGCGCCATTGATTGGTCTGACGAGCGGCTCGACCTGAGTGCGGCCTTTGTCAAAATACGAGCGGTGCTTACCGCACGCAATGCTGTTGCCTTGGCGTCGCTGCCGGGGGCTGGTGCTGCTGCAGGTGCGGCAACAGCTGCAGCAACAGCAACAGCAACGGCAACGGCAACAGCATCGGCAGCAGCAGCTGCAGCGGTAAACGCGCCCGGCACGCCCAACGATGGCAGCAGTAGCAACACCGAGCAGCAGCAACAACAATCAAGCAGCAACAACAACAGCAACAACAGCAACAACAGTAGCAACAATCACAGTGCGGATGATCCGCTTGGCCATTTGCCCACTGGAAATGCTTCTTTTGGTATTTATGATTTTAGTCTGTGCGATTGGCGTTCGATTTTCGATTCTTATGTTTTATCGTTTGTCGATTTTCGTTTCCGTTTCCGCTTACGTTTATCGTTTCACCCTTGACCTGGGCGGGGCAGACCAGCTGCGTCGCATGTCCAGCTTGACCAGCCTGAGCTCCATGGGCGTGGCCGGCGCCGCTGCCATCGCCGGCGACACTGAGGAGATCAACCAGCTCAAAGCTGTAAGCAAATATTTTCATTCTTTCTTTCAATTATCAGCAAGTTTTTTCATATTTTATTTTGGAATCATTTCTCATTTAAGTTTAGCTCTGTAAATGCATTATTTTTATAAATTTTCAATTTTATTATTACATATGTTATTGTATTTATTACATCTTTTTCCTTTTTTTTTTAATTATTAATTTTTTTTTATTTTTAAATAATTTATAATATATATTTTTAAATTTTCAAGAATTTATTTAATAATATATATAATTTATATTTATTTATAACTACTTATTTATTTATTTAAAATTAATTTTTAAAAATAATTCATAATTATTCAACATATATATTTATTTTTTAGAATTTTGCCTTTAATTGCAATATTTTCAATTTATAATTTTATTATTTTTAACTTAAGACATATATATGTATATATTATTTTTTTTTTTTATAATATTTGCTTATTTTTAAATTTATATCAATTATCCCACATATTTTTATATAGCTTTTATAATTAATTAATCTTTAAAATCGTTTAATATGTTTATTTTATGTTTATTTTTAATTCATGATTTTTTTTTTTCGATTTTTTTGTTTTTTAAATTTTAAAATCGAATGCTGCGTCACTTGATGATGACAGATAGCTTAGCCAAATGCTTGTGCCCCTCCAGACCAGTTCATGCGCACCCATGCACCCACCGACCCCACCATCTCCCCCGGCATCATTTTCCAATAGCTACGCCTCTGGCTGCGCTAGGCTGGACTGGGTAGGGCTGGTCGTAACGCCAATTAAAAAGTTTGCAGCGTCGCCAGCGTTGAACGTTGCCAAATCCGCAAGCCAATCGCTATCAAATCGAATCAAATCGCATCGAATCGTTTTGAATACAAGCCGATGTCAGCCCCAGCCACCCTCACAATCTCTGCAAACGCCCTCGTACGCCCGCAACCCGCAGCCCGCGGCCCCCAAGCACAAATCGCACACTCGGCAGCTCTTGGACTAAAAACTAAACTTCAAAGCCAATCAAAATGTTCCCATTCATTGAAGCGCAGCTTGCGCTGTTCTATTGAATTCTCAACTGTGGCAAGCAAACAGCAGTACCCAGCCCGCGCCCCCAGCCCCCAGACCTAGACCCAGCCCCCACCCCAACCCCAGCTCAAGGCCTAAAAGGCCTGCCCCAGCCCCGAAGCGAATCGTAATTATGAAAATGTTTGTAATTTTGTGTAGAATTTTAAAGTGCGCCGCCGCCCTTAAAGGCGGCTCCCCCACTGAGTGAGGTGGGCGCGGTGGGCGTGGGGCAGGGCGTTAGTGTTGCGTTGGCAACAATGCGCGGCGCAGGGCTTTCAAATAAATGCTGCATACTTCGCAGCGCACCTGCCACGAGCGCAAAGACAAAGCGAGCGAGGAATGCGAACGGCTACGGCTGTGGCAACTGCAGCAACTGCAACTGCAACTGCAGCAACGGCAACGGCAACGGCAAATGTGGAAGCATTTCTTCTAGTCGTATTTCTTGCGCTGGTTTTTGTTCCTATTTCGTTTTTGTTAATCTTTTTGTTGTTGTTTTCCATTATAATATGAAGACCCCTCGCTAACCCCTCGCTCACCCCTCGCCAACCCGCCCCATCGCCGCGTTGCCAGCTCGCAGCATTTGTATGGAATCTATGGAAGGGTAGAAGCTATTCCTTGACTCCATCTTGGCTGTTGCTGCATTTGCTTGCGATTTCTTTGCCCGATTTCATTTAGTTGACTTGGCTCGCACTTTCACTACCATTATCATTATTATTATTATTATTATTATGATTGTGATTATTATTCTTAATATTTTATTATGTCTATGGCATAACGCGAGCTTGCCTACATCAAGTGCATTTGTCTTGAAAGCTATTCCATGTTGCTGTTGTTTCAGCCAGGGCATTCGTAGACCCAGCTACAACTACAAGTCGCAAACTGGGTCAAGTCGTAAGGAAAGATTCCCCGCGAAATGGGTTAACAGTTGGGCGAAGGCATCACCGAGAGTTGCAGACCCAAAGATTTGTTAGCGCATGGCTCAAAAGTATTGCTTGGACTGCAGAAGAAGGAGAACTAGACTCTTATGGAGGGTCAGGGTTAGACTCTTGGGAATAGCGTACTTGGGTATTAAGAATAGGAATAGTCTTGCCTCTTCGGGTGTCTCTGAGTTCGATCTGGCTAGTCCACCGTTCTGATATCTTTCTCCAATCTTCAAAATCTTTTTCATTTAACAAAAAATATCTGAGGAAGTAGAGGCCTCGCATCAGCATTGCCATCTGTAAAAAGTTTTTATTTAATAATTGAGCTTTATGATTTTAATTTTTGCTTTTATTATGATTATCATTTATTTAGATTATTATCAATGTCATTATTTGCCTTCTCATTATTTCTATAATTTATAAAAGAGTTCCATGGCCTTCTGAATCGCACTGACCACAGCCACAGCCACAGCCACAGCCACAGCCAAGGTCAGCCTCGGGAAACTCTGCGATTTTCATTCACAGTTTTTCTTCATTTCAACTTGTTTTTCTGAAACAATTCAATTTGAGCCACAAAAGTGAGTGAGCGAGCCAGCGCTTGCCTCAGCTTCAGTTTTGCAAACAAAAAACTTTTCAATATATATAGAAAAAATATACATGTAGAGGATATTTTCGATGTTTATATTTTTCATAGTTTTCTTTGCTTTTTCATTCTCCCGTTCGCTCATTTTCCTTCTTTTTTATGTCAGCGCAAAGAAGTATTTTTAGCAGCAAATTATGCAGCCAGCGAATTCACACGCACAGCTTACACGCCCACCCACACACCCACACCCACACACACACACACCCATGTACCTGTTTGCTTATAGGTATATTTAAAACATTCACACACATAGCCCACGCTGTGAAAAAGCTACAGCAGCCGCTGCAAGAATATTACGCATACGCCTCATATGACGGCGCCAGCTAAACAACAAAAAGTTGCACTAAAAACCAGCAAAAATAAAATTGAAAAATGTTATATATATAAGAAAAAGTGTATAAAATAACAACAAAACAAAAAAGAACAGTAACAGCCAAATGCCAACGCAGACCAACCACGGCTAATGTGCAAGAGCAATATTTGAGTGTGTGTTTCGTCCGCTATATACACACACATATATATATATATATATATATATATATATATATATATATATATATATATATATATATATATATATATAGATAGCTCTGTATATATGTATGTATGTGTTTATAGATATTTTGTACATTATGTGTAAGCTATAGTATATAAGAGTACTTCATATTATTTGTATATACCTACAATATATATATAGCACTATTTGTGCTGTTCGCTCCTCGCTTCAAGCAAAGGCCAAAAGCAAAAGTAAATTGTCAGCATGACCGGAAATAATTTGCCGGGTTCAGAGCCTCAGAGGAGCCGAGCTCTACGAATGACTTGTTGAAAGCAGTGCCTAACTAATGCCAACAATCTACTCTCTCTCCCTTTACCTCTCTCTTTCCCGCTCTATTGCCATCTCTTTCCGACTGCAGGTGCTGTACGATGGCAAACTATCGAATGCCATTGTCTTCATGTACAATCCGGTGGCAACCGATGGTCAACTTTGTTTGCAGTCTTCCCCCAAAGGAAATGTTTCATATTTTGTACACACGCCGCACGCGCTGATGCTGCAGGTAAGTAAACATGCCGCACACACACACACAGGCACAGGCACAGACACAGACACAGAGAGAGTCACACTCTCTCTATATATGCTCTGGCCATGCCACACAATCCCCTTGAGCTGGACCTGTGTAAACGGCAGGAATACACGAGTAAATCCCCCAACTTATTTCGTATACGTAAATGTACATAGCTGTAGCTAGTTCACTTCGCCTTAGTTCATTCCATTCCCAAGCCCGAAGACACTGCTGCATACCAAGGCCAAAGACTAACACACACACACGCACACACACACACACAGACATACTGGGAGCAGGCACCACATAAATTTCAGGCAGCATTTTACGACTCAAGCGCATGCTTTGGCATTTCTTATTAGGTACAATCTTTGTCCGCCTCCTTCAGTACGCTTCTATGCCGCTCCGCTCCGTTCCGTTCCGTTCCGGCCTTATCATGCTTAACAGCTGGCTGGCACCGCTACGGCCACCCACTGGAGTCCGTTGTGCTTGTAGCTGGCAACAAAATTATTCAATAAATTTTGTAGTAATTTCTTGTACAAACAACACAAATCATAAAAGACCAACCACAACAACGACAACGCGACGAAAATGCCATCGAAATGACCCCCAGACATGCCCATAGCGAGCCTCGCCACAGCAGCAGGAGAATCCGCAGAGGACGCACAGTGGTGCCGGGGCGCACGAAAACCAATTTAATCGATAAACATTGAAAGAAGCGCAAATTTATGTCCCGAACTTTACGCAAATTGCCAGCTGAAAAATGGTTTATCAATAGACAATCCAATTTCCGTCCAAGCAATCACCATAAGATTAGCCATTTCAGTGGCAAATCGAACGACAAACAAACTCCAGTGGAATAATATCTATAATTCCAGGAGTCTAGTCTAGTGTCGATAATGCGGCATCAAAAACATCGCTTAAATATATCATTGATTATCTCCTTGATTTCTTTTCAACCAGGATGTCAAGGCTGTCGTCACGCACTCCATCCACTGCACACTCAACTCGATTGGCGGCATTCAGGTGCTGTTTCCGCTCTTCTCTCAGCTGGACATGGCGCACGAGGGCATAAGCGATATCAAGCGAGATCCGACGCTCTGGTAGGTTGTGTTCCAATCTCACTTGTTTCTTGCACTTTAAATTGCATCAATGTAAACAGTGCTTTGCAATTATATTTCATTCTCATTCAAGTTGCCATCTACTGTTTCATTTTAATCTCATTTGTTTCACTTTTGAATTTATTATTTATTTGTTTCTTACATTGTCATGCTTCATTGCATTCAAATTTATTTGATTTTATTTTGTTATTATTATAAATTTATTAAATTGCAATACAATGTGTTTCATTCTCATTCGTTCCACTTTGCTGTTGCATTTTGTGCTTTTCACTATCAGTTTCATGCTCCCTAACACCATTGAAAATGTTCATCCGCATTCCATTTGGCGTTCCATTTCCATTAGTTCCCTTGACATATACGGATTTCTTACATTTTCTTTGTAATGATTAATATATAACGACCGTTATACCTTCCGTAATGCTTTCTGTTTCAATTCCACTCGTTTCTGTTTCATTCCCACTCATTCCAAATCGTCATGCAATCAACATTAATTTCTTTTTACTTTCTCGATTCACAGCTCAAAGCTCTTGGGCTTCATCTGCGAACTGGTGGAGACATCGCAGACTGTGCAACAGCACATGATACAGAATCGGGGCTTTCTCGTGATATCCTTTATGCTGCAGCGATCGTCGCGCGAGCATCTGACACTGGAGGTACTGGGCTCGTTTCTCAACCTGACCAAATATCTGGTCACGTGTCTGTCGGCCAACAGCGATCTGCTGCTCAAGCAGGTGAGTGGGCGCAAGGCCCAAAACGAATTCGTTTGCCCTACGACTCTACTAGATACAAAATATGCCGCTCTATGTTAATAATAAAAGTAAATCAAAATACGATGATGCATACATATACATACAGTGTACGATGCATTGTCGGCAAATGAAATGCGCGCTTTAGCATCGATCAGCATTTAACAATGATTAATCGATACTCGATATTCATCGATAGCATGCGATTGAACCTTGAGGGCCGCTGTGACTTGGCAAGCATGCTTATAAATTGTTCTATTCAGTATTTGAAACGTTTAGCTATGTCTCTATCTCTTAGTATCTATGTATATATATTATATGTGTATATATATACATATGTATATATATATGTGTATATATGTCTGTTCTTAAGTTCGATTTAAGTTGACGCGCTATGACGACTGCATGAGAAATGCCTCGGGCTGTAAGTTTTTTACGTTTTATCAGTTTTGATAACTTTTCAGTTACAGCTCGATCAGATTTGCAATTATTATTATAAAGCTATCAGCGTCCCACTTTCATGTTTCGCATTCATGGAATAAAAAACAAAACAAAAAGAAGAGCAAGAAGAAGAAATGTAACGAGTTTCTCAGTTCTCGCATCTCTTGAGTGTTTGTGTGGCATGTTTAACACCTTGACAAACAAATTTCAAATGATATGCGAAACCCACTCGCGACTCATCTGCTCTCTCATTCACTCTGTCTCACTATCTCTCTTTCTCTCTCTCTCTCTCTCTCTCTCTCTCTTTCTTTTTCTTTGTCTGGCCTATCGCACTGTGTGTGTGTATGCGTGTCTTGCCTTTGTGTTGCTCTTGTGTTCTTTATTTTGGTGTTGATGTTGGCGCCTGCTGCTTCTGCTGCTCCGGCGCACAGTTGAACACGGGCCTGCGTAATCCTTTCAAAAAAGTAAACACAAAACGTAGCATATCAAATACAACACAATTTTCCAGCATTAAGTTCTTGTTTTCCTTGCCTGCTACCCATTACCCGCTATCCGCTATCCGCTACCCACTATTCGTTACTTGTAGCTGCTTTGGTCACACTCCCGCAGCTCCCACGCATCTAGCACTAATCCCCAGCCATATATCCACTATGTATGTACATGTATACGTATGTGTGTATGTATATATATTTACTTACTTGTATATCCAACGTGCATCCAGCTTGTGCTTATCCTTTTTTATTAACGCTTCTCCTCTTTATTTGCCTAGCACAACATAAACCCAGAAATGGCATAGCAACTGTCTTGAAAACTACTCGAATGTGTTTCCCTTTTCGCTAGTCCGCTCGTTATTCACATGATAGTGAATCGGAAATAGGATTTAGTTTAGATTCCAGAGAAAACTAACGAAAGTACATTAAACTCAGCTCAACTTATGCCGATTCGTATAGGCCTTAAGCTTAGACTCCAAGTATGAAAAGGAGAGAAAAAATAAGCAATTATACTTGGTTAATATCTAAAATGATAAGTGAGATGGTCTGAAATCGAATTGATCTAGCCTTGGAATAGTGCTTGAACTACTCAAGAGAGCTGCATACTTAACAGCAGACCTATTACACAACAAAGAGCAGATCTCAACAATTTATGGCGTAGGTGGAAATGATATAGATAGGATTAAAGAATTGTTAAGGTTAGGTTAAAATGAACTTTTGAAGAGGTATATAGGATACGCAGCTTCCAATCCAATCCTCTAATCCTGAAGCTTTTATATACAGCACTTATTTGCTTCTTCATTTTTTGTTTCACTGTTGCATGCTTTTTGTACAGCACTGTACACGCGCCTACTTCGCTCTTTTCTTTCTTTGAAACATTTTGTTCGCTTTTGTTGCACTGTTTGTTATGTCTGCACCTGTTAATCGAGGAGCTAACCCTTCTCGATAGTCCAGCCAAGATTAATCGAAATTTAAATGTGCTTTGTACCCAGCCGATTCGCCCAGCTATATAGAGCTCAAAATTACAAAACGAATACAGATATTGAACAAGCTTTTGAAATAAATGTATTTACAACTAAAACTAAATTCTTCTACTTTGTCTGCTCTCTCACAATATATATCTCTCTCTCTCTCTCTTTCTCTCCCACTCTAACTTGTTATACGTTCCTGTTCTATATTTATATCACACACACTCTCTCTCTCTCTCTCTCTCTATCTATATATCTCTTTCTTTCTCCCGCACACGAATTTTTGACTCACGTACACCACCCGCGTCCGCTCTTTCCCCCCGCTCATCGATTAAACTCGCTCATTTACTTATGCTTCGTATTATTTCAATGCTGTTCCTCGCGACAATCCAAATCAATCAATCAATCGATCAAATTTGTTGCATCTGAAACGCTTCTTATCAATCAACACACAAATAAACAACAACAACAACTACTACTACTACTACTACAACAACTACAACTATAACAATAATAACAACAACAACTGAACTTTAAACTAATATCAAATCTCTACAACAGTTCTACCAGGTGAAGCTCAATTCTCAAATTTCTTTTACTGAACTATCGTAATGTAAACACTATATAAATGTTCCTTTTCGTTACGTTCCGTTTCATTCCGTTTTGTTCCGTAACGTATGCGCGCGTGTATGTGTGTGTATGTGTGCGTTTCTTTCGTTAATGTTTCCCGACGTTTTTTTATACTAAATTGTTCAATTTCAAACCTTGTACAGTTGACTCAATGGATGTTTCTTTTCAAAATGTTCCATTTTATTGTAAGATATATATGTAAATATTTATTGTCGGTAGCTCTTCAAGCATTTTAGGTAAATGCCATTTGGCGTACATCAAAGTATGTAGTTGCTTAACACATGCTGTTTCATTTCCAATTGCTCCACTTCAATGTAATTTAATCCATAGGTATCATTGATGGATAGACATCAATCTTACAACTGTCATAGCTGGTCTTTATAATTTAGTTAGACCGACTCATTCTTAATGTTTCATTCCATGTTGTTCCATTTTATTGTAATATTATCATATAGAACCATTAATTGAGTGTCATCAATCTCATACTTGTAATACTTTTAACTTTTATTATAATTAATAGACTCATTGTAGATGTTTCATTTCATATCGTTCCACTTCAATATAGTTGAAGTTAACTGACTGTACCCTATCATTGAATTGTAATGTTCGATTATGAGCGCCAATCTAGTTAACTGACTCATTTTCGATGTTTCATTCCACATCGTTCCATTTAGCTAAACATTTTTCCTTACTGATCAGTAATCTTATAGTGACAATACTTTGCATTCATAATCTAGTTAACCAACTCGTCGATGTTTCATTCCACATCATTTCGCTTAACTGTATTTGCTCAGCAATTGGCGGTTGACTTAACACCTTTGTTCAACTCAAGCTCATTTGTGCAACGCGCAACGCCACTCATAAGTATATATATATATTCGTAGTCGGTTAAAATCTGCACAAATTCGCCAGGCGCAACTAAAGTTTCCTTTTTAGCATTTCCACTTCTCACACTCTTTGCCACGAAATGTTTTTGCATATTGCTGAATCTGTTGTTTTGGGGGTTTTGCCAGCTTTCGGTTCGCCCTCGTGCTCAGCTTCCTTATTATTTCACACTCGTGCACAGTTTTTAATTGGGAAACTTCTGTCGGTAGTCGGCGGCCTGTTTGGGGGCGGGTCAGCGCCGGGCGCGAGCTACGTGAGCGGAGCCGCACTGGGCGTTGCATTGTTATGCTTGCTGCAGCCATTGGCAACGGGCGAAGCCTCCCGCGCGCCGCGACGGGAGCAGCAGAGCCATGCCAAAAAGTTTGAACACTTCATGGAGAGTGGTCCGAATTGAATTGAAGTGCTGCTGGCCCTCATAAGCCAAGTCGTGTGTGAATATATCCCATACATTTACACACACATACACCCATTTATACATATATAAATATATTTATTTATTTATGTATATACATTTGTGTGTCTGTGTGTATTTTTGACAATTAAAATTTCGACCAATGTTTCCGAAAAGTTGGCGCAGATGTCGAATATTAAAACAATTGCAATTCATTGCAATTGCGACTTTTTCAATTTAAAACGATTTAAATAAATTCAATTAGGCGCCATAGAGCTTTATAATTTAACTATCTGTTGGCTGGGCCAAGCACATGTTTAATTGAAATAATTCGGAAATGACTGAAATAAGAGCTGAAACATTTTCCGTGCAGGACAATCAGCTTGAGTTGAAGTGCGGCGATTGGAGACTTCATGTCTTGGCATAAATCACGCAGCGTTGTTTTTACAGAGTTCAGATGAAGAAGAAGAGCGCAATTCTCTCAGCCCAAAACTCCGCTCATTGACATACACATAACATCGTATCTAATTTTATGTATTTTTAGCGTTAATCAAATAAATAAACATTTATAATCATATTTTATTTAAATCTAAATTTAAATTTAGCCTAGCCAAAGTACTTTAAGCATAAGATCATAAATAATAAATACTTTGAATTTCTAGCGTAACTAGATCTAAGCTTAGTTTAGCTCTCGTTTTTGTTCTTTTGGAATGCCATTCAAGATATTAACTGTTTCTTACTTTGTTTGTTAATTTCTCGTTTTATGTTTTATGACAAATTTGATTGCTGTTTGCTGCATGTGTAAACGTTATTCAACATATATATGTATCTATATATCGAATCCTACTACTACTACTACTACTACCAAACCTCCAAACATATATATGTGTAAATATGTATTTATATATACATATAACAACCCTATCCAAATCAATCGACAACAACAACAATCAACATGAAACTCATGTAAACGTATGTATACAAATAAACCAAAAAAAAAAAAACAAAAAACAAAAAAAAATGTCATTTGCTCTTGTGCTACTCTACCTCTTTCTATCTCACTCTCTATCTATCTATCTCTCTTGCTATCAAACTAATCCAATTATTAAATCAACCTAACTAACTTACTATCAATTGTACACTCTCTCATACTCCCACACTCACACCACATCTTCAATCTCTTGCAATTTCGCTGAGCCCACCGTAACTGAGGACAGCATAAGTTACTTGACTAATTTCCCGCAGTTGTTCTGTTTCTCCTTTCTCACGTGGCAGCTGCTCGACCACGTGCTCTTCAATCCAGCCCTGTGGATCTATACGCCAGCCAATGTACAGGCACGCCTCTACTCGTACCTGGCCACCGAGTTCCTCAGCGACACTCAGATCTACAGCAATGTACGGCGCGTCAGCACCGTTCTCCAGACAGTTCACACACTCAAGTATTACTATTGGGTTGTCAATCCGCGTGCCAAGAGCGGCATCATACCAAAGGGTTTGGGTAAGTCTCACAGTGGAGCAGCCATTTGGGGGAAATTGGGATTTTTATGGAAGAAACCATTCCAACTATTGCAGATGGGCCGCGACCGGCTCAGAAGGACATCTTGGCCATACGCGCCTACATCCTGCTGTTCCTCAAGCAGCTCATTATGATCGGCAATGGCGTCAAAGAGGATGAATTGCAAAGCATACTCAACTATCTGACCACCATGCATGAGGTGAGTGAACCGAAGACAAAGATGGGAAGTCGTTGGGCAACCCATTATAGGGGGGACAACTGCCTGGGTCTAGCTAGGGTTCCAGCTAGAAACCGCTGTTAGCCTGAAGTACTATAGTTTCTTTTACCTCTGCCTTTCCGCAGGACGAGAATCTACACGATGTGCTGCAGATGCTCATCTCGTTGATGTCGGAGCACCCCAGCTCAATGGTACCTGCATTCGATGTAAAGCACGGCGTGCGCAGCATCTTCAAGCTGTTGGCGGCCGAAAGTCAATTGATACGCCTCCAGGCGCTGAAGCTGCTCGGCTTCTTCCTCTCGCGCAGCACACACAAGTAAGTAGCACAATGACTGGGGTAATTGTGGTTAACGGGTAGTAGAAATGGAAATGGAAATGGGAGCTGGGCCTAGCCCTGAGTAATGGGCCTTCGAGGGAGTAGAGGCGTGGGCTTCGTTCTCGTTCTCGTTCTCGTTCTCGTTCCGTTCTGCTTCTCATTCTGTTTCCCTCTTCTTTGACAAACTGCCGTGTAATGCACATGCTCATAAATTTTTGCATGTGTCTGGTTTCTATTCCCCTTCTAAAATTCTGTTCAACCCGCGCTGGTGTAGACGTAAGTACGATGTCATGTCGCCGCACAATTTGTACACGTTATTAGCGGAGCGCCTGCTGTTGTACGAGGAGTCATTGTCGCTGCCCACATACAATGTGCTCTTCGAAATTATGACCGAGCACATATCACAGCAGATATTGTACACGCGCCATCCGGAGCCAGAGGGTCATTACCGTCTGGAAAATCCAAGTGAGTTATTCCCTAGCCTAAGCCTCTATTTCAGCTCCTAACGAGACAATAACCTAACTCACTCCCCACAAACCCCAAACCCCAACTAATTGCCGCGCAGTGATACTGAAGGTGGTTGCCACGCTGATACGCCAGTCGAAGCAGACCGAGTCCCTGATCGAGGTGAAGAAGCTCTTCCTGCAGGACATGACGCTGCTGTGCAACAGCAATCGCGAGAATCGCCGCACTGTGCTCCAAATGTCCGTTTGGCAGGAGTGGCTCATTGCCATGGCCTACATCCACCCGAAGAACACCGAGGAGCAGAAGATCAGCGACATGGTCTACTCGCTGTTCCGCATGCTGCTGCACCATGCCATCAAGCATGAGTACGGCGGCTGGCGCGTCTGGGTGGATACCCTGGCCATCGTCCACTCGAAGGTCTCCTATGAGGAGTTCAAGCTGCAGTTCGCCCAGATGTACGAGCACTACGAGCGACAGCGCACCGACAACATCACCGATCCCGCCCTGCGCCAAGCCCGCCCCATCAGCACCATCAGCGGCTGGGAGCGCGAGGAACTGCAGCAGCAGCAGAACGGTCCCGTTGCACCTCAGCAACAGCAGCAGCAGGAGCAGCAGCAGCAGCAGTTGCAGCAACAGCAGCTGCCGCCTATAAAGACCGCCGTGTCTGTAGCCTCGCTGGAGGATGTTCCACCCGTCGAGGAGGAGGCCGAGGAGCTGGAGCTGGAGAGTGTCGATGTGGACGCACAGGAGCTGCATCTGAGCGAAGAAGCTGCCGCTACGCCTGCCGACTCCTGCGCTTGCGCAGCCAACGGGCAGCCAACCGACGTTGATCCAGTGGAGGCAACTGAGCAACAGGAGCCGGTCAACAAATCGGTGATTGCCAACATTTCGGATGTGTACAATGAGCAAATCAAAACGGATGAAGCGCTCCAGAGCGCTCCGGCTGAGGCCACGTGCAACGGCAGTCTGAGTCCCAGTCCTTCGGATGAGAAGCAGCAGGAGGTCGGACAGCAGGCAGCTAGGGGTGGCCAGGCGGCGCTCAAGAAGATGCTGCAGATAGGCGAAGACCTGGAGGAACTGGAGCTGGCGACGGCCAAAGATGCGCTCGACGTGGAGCAGCATGTGGCCCAGGTGTTGCAGGTATCGGAGGCAGCATTGAATGACTGCAAAATGGTCGTGGACGATGTGCTGCAGGAGTCCTCGTCGGTGCTAAAGGACGAGGAAATCGAGCTGGCTGTCAACGAGGTGGTGCAGGGTGTGCTCAAGAGCGAGAAAAAGACGCCGGCACAGGACAATGTGAGCCTACTTAACAGCAAGAATCTGCTGAACAATAACAACAACAACAACAATAACACCACCAGCGAGCCAGAGGAGCTGCAGCAGCAGAAGGAGAAGGAGAACAAAGCGACGGCAGCCGAGGTGAATGCTAATGAAATAAGCAGCGACGAGTCAACAAGAGCCACAGCGCAGCTGGAGAAGAGAGACAGCCCAGAGGGCTCCGAACAGGAGCAGGAGTCGTCGAACACAGCAGCAGCAGCAAACACCAATCAAAAGACTGAAGATGCGGCCAACAAGCTGAACAACAACGAGAAACTGGAGCTCAGCAACAGCTCCAGCCCCAGCTCCAGTCCCAGCTCCAGCTCCAGCGCCAGCTCCAACTCCAGCTCCAGCCAAATGCCAGCAGCCGCTGCAACAGCAGCCAATGGCAAGCAGGAGCTGAGGTCAACGCTGAGCAGCGAGGGGCTAACAGAGTCGACGAAAAAGGCGGGTCTAGTGACCGCAGAACCCGAGCTGGCTGAGACGACGGAGGATGTGGTGGCCACAGCAGTGCGCGACATTGTTGAGCAGCTCATCGACAAGGTAATCGATGCAGCCGAGGCGGAAACCAAAGCCACAGCCGGAGCTATAGCCACAGCTGAAACCGCGACCGATATTAAAAACGAAACCGACACCAAAACCCAGACCGAAACCGAGACCGAGACCCAGAGAGTAACTGAAACTGAAACCAACAACAATGAGGTGCAAAAGGAAACCACAAAGCAGACAGCCGCAGAGGCCGAGCCCGAGCCTGCGACAGAGACAGAAACAGAGACAGACACAGCGCCAGCAACAGAGACAGAGAAAGATGTCGAAGAGGAACAGGCAAGCTTAGCCGCCGCAGCCGCTGAGGAAATAGTTCATGAGGTGGTCGAAGCGGCACTCGATCTGGCCGAGGCACAAGCCGAGGCACAAGCCCAGCCCCAGGATTCGGTGGAGGATCAAGTGCCGGCCATTGTCAGTGCAGTGCTGGACACTCTAGTAGATGAAACCATCAAGGCCGTGGCCTCCGAGCAAACCACACAGACCTCACCAACGCCCGAAGAGCAGCCGGCGCACATTGAGCCGCTGGCCAAGTCCGAGGAGTCGGCGACAGTTACCTTGCGCTCGAAGCCCAACGAGGTGGACTCCACGACGCAAACAACGCCAAAGATCGAGGCGGACACACACAAGGGCCACGACGAGCTGCCCGAAGCCGAAGCGGATGCGGATGCCGACGTCGATGCTGATGCGGATGCGGATGCCGAAGCCGAAGCCGATATCGACGACGATGCCCAGGACACAACCAACGCCGACGATGACGACTACGCCGTACAGCAGTCGCAGCCGGTAGCAGCACCGTCCGCTGTCGGTGCAGAAGGCGCCGCTCAGATGGAGGGCAATCATTATGGTAAGTTGAGGAGTAGCTCGAAGCTCTGTGTAGAGCAGATCGAATGTATTTCGCATATTGCAGCTGCAGGCGGCACAGCCGGCGTTGAGGGGGGCAAACAGCAACGGTCCAAGTCCGGCTCGACTCGGCCCATGTTCAGTCCGGGACCGACCCGTCCGCCGTTCCGCATACCGGAGTTCAAATGGTCCTACATACACCAGCGCCTGCTGAGCGATGTGCTCTTCTCCCTGGAGACTGACATCCAGGTGTGGCGCAGTCATTCCACCAAGAGCGTCCTCGACTTTGTCAACTCGAGCGAGAACGCCATCTTTGTGGTCAACACCGTGCATCTGATCTCTCAGCTGGCTGATAATCTGATCATTGCCTGCGGTGGACTCCTGCCGCTGCTCGCCAGCGCCACATCGCCCAATGTAAGTGCGCAGGTCCAATGCCTCAATCCCCGCCCCCCACACATCTTTAAGGTAACACATGGAACTCTTTCAGTCTGAACTGGATGTGCTGGAGCCGACACAGGGCATGCCACTGGAGGTGGCCGTCTCCTTCTTGCAGCGCCTGGTCAACATGGCCGACGTCCTGATCTTTGCCACCTCGCTGAACTTCGGCGAGCTGGAGGCCGAGAAGAACATGTCCAGCGGCGGCATCCTGCGCCAGTGCCTGCGCCTCGTCTGCACCTGCGCCGTGCGCAACTGCCTCGAGTGCAAGGAGCGCACGCGCTACAACGTGGGCGCCCTGGCGCGTGATGTGCCCGGCGCGGCGCATCTGCAGGCGCTCATACGCGGCGCTCAGGCATCGCCAAAGGTAAGCTGAGCATGCTATAGCAGCCTAGGGCACTTTACAACACTGTTTGCCGTGTTTTTCTTTTCCAATACTTGCAGAACATTGTGGAGTCAATCACCGGTCAATTATCCCCCGTCAAGGATCCTGAGAAGCTGCTCCAGGATATGGACGTCAATCGCCTAAGGGCCGTCATCTATCGCGATGTGGTAATTGCCAATTCCAATCGCTCCACTCCCCCCCACCTCCTTCACACATTCAACATTACCTAGTGTTTCATTTCACGTCGTTCACTTCATTTCTCCCTTCGTCGTCTTATTTCCACTTGTAACACTTAATACATAATCCGCCTCTCTCTTTCTCTCTCTCTCCCTTCCATACCTCTCTCCAACAGGAGGAAACGAAGCAAGCGCAATTCCTCTCGCTGGCCATCGTTTATTTCATTTCGGTGCTGATGGTATCCAAATATCGGGACATTTTGGAGCCACCCGCAGAGCCTCAGATTCAACGTCAATCCCCGGTGCTGCAGCGCAGCGCGGGCAGCGGTAAGTGTTAAACGTTAAGAGCTCTCGATTTAGGCCCATGAATAATACGAAATAATCTCGTACCTAACGGCATTTGCCACGTCTTGCAATTCGTTTAAGTCTCTCAATGATATGATATTCTCGTCTATTCTTATCCTCGGGAGGGTTTCTCCAGTTTCAGTTTCAGTTTCAGTTTCGAGTTTCGAGTTTTCAAATTTTGTGTTCGATTCGTTTCGCATTTCTCATGCGTTTTATTTGCATTTCTTAATTTGCGTTTGTCGCTTGTCTTTGTCTCTGTCTCTGTCTGCGTCTCTGTTTCGTTTTATTTCGTTTCGTTCCGTTTCATTTTGTTTTCGTTTCGCTTTACGTTTGCTGCACCAAATGCTACACAATTGATTATTGGTTCTCTTTTTTCTGTAACTCTCTCGCTCTCTAGACTAGCTCTATATATAAATATTTCTCTCTCCGGCTCTCTTGCTCTCTCTCTCTCTCTCTGTCTGTCTCTATCTCTGTCTCTATCTCTGTCTCTATCTCTGTCTCTATCTTCTCCAAATAAAATTTGCATCGGTTTTGTTTCATTTCTGCGTTCCATTTCATTATATCTTTCTGTTATTTGTTTATAGTTTTGGCTTTTCCATCCGTTTAGTCGAGTCTTTACATCTGTTGATGGTAGTAGTTATATCACTGCCACTGGCCACTAGCAATCTTTAAAGAGCACCAGAAACCACCGCCGCTAACGGCAAACACCACCACACCACCACCAGCACCGCTACCACCACTACCACGACCACCACCACCACCACATGTTAGTATCATTCCAATGCAAGCAGTCAATAGGCGTGTGCGTGCGTGCGTGTGTGTGTGAGTGTGTGTGCGTGCGTGTGTGTGTATATCTTACAAAAGGCGCACACCCACCCCCAACACCAACTTGACCCACCAACCGTCCCACTCTCAAGACGAACCACCTAATCATTAGCTTTAAGTACACTCATCAAGCCCATTGTTGGAGATATTATTCAGTTCTTTATGTGGTTATTTTCATTGTTCCGTTTTCTAATAATTTCATTTCACGCTGCTTTTTCGGATTTATTGTACAAAATAAACTACCAAAAATATACGAAACAAATATACTTATGTAATCTAATACCAAATTAAACGTAAAACAAAATGCTCGCCACGTCACAAAAAAAAAAAAAAAAAAAATTATAATAATAATAATAATAATGATGAATAATAAAATATTCCCATGCTCCCACCTACAATCCAACGCAACCCATTTTGCTCTGCCCCTCTATATGTGTGTGTGCTTATGTATATATATATTATATATATATATATATATATATATATATATATATATATATATATATATATATATATGTGTGTATTATAACCCTGCCAACCCAATGACAACATCATAGAAGCCGCCAGCGCGCGTCCCTTGTTCCCGCAATGGTCGCATCACGTCTATCCGCAATTTCTGCCCGAGTCGCATCAAAATCACGTGAGCAACGTCGCAATGCAACAGCAGCAACAGCAGCAGCAGCAGCAGCAACACTATTATCAACATCAGCAACATCAGCCACATAATCACAGCCATCATCATATGACCGCTGCCTACTATCAACATCAGCAGCAACAGCAGCAACAACAGCAACAGCAACAACAGCAGCAGCAGCAGCAGCAGTTGGGCAATATATCACCGCCTCCTCCGTTGGGCGGCACACACTCGACCAGCTCGTCGGCCAGTTCGACGGCCACGTCGCAGCCAGCGTCCAGCTCGTCGCTGTCCTCGCTGGCATCGCAGAGCCAGCAACAGGTGCCGGCTGCACCAACATTGCAGCATCGTCAACAGCTGCACAAGCAGCAGCAGCAACATTTCCATGCCCATCAGCCGCACTATGCGCTGATCAATGGGCACCAGCAACAGCAGCAGCAGCAGCAACAGCAGCAGCAGCAGCAGCAGCAGCAACTGCTTAATGGCAAGCACAACCACTATGGTAGCCAGGTTGAGAATGGCACCACTGTGGGCGGTGGCTATCATGCGCATCCACATGCATATATGCGTGGCATTCAGCTGAATGGGGAGCAACAGCAGCAGCAACAGCAGCAGCAGCAGAATGGCCTGGCCGCTGTGGAGCATCACCATGCTGTTGGTGTTGGTGGAGCGCTGCTCAATGGGCATGCCAGTGGCAATGGCAATGGCAATGGCAATGGCAATGGCAATGGCAATGGCAATGGCAATATCAACGGCAATGGCAACGGCATTGGCAACAATAACAACAACAACATCAGCAACAGCAGCAACAATTTGCGCAACAATTTGCGCAATGGCGGAGCAGCAACAGCTGCTGCTGCTACTGCTGCTGCCGCTGGCGGCAACATGGGCATGGGCATGGGCATGGGTATGGGTATGGGTATGAATATGAGCATGGGCGTAGGCGTAGGCGTGGGCGTGGGCGTAGGCATGAACATGAACATGAACATGAACATGAGCGGCTTGGGATTGAGTGACGGCAGCGTCAGCGGCGGCGGCGGCAGCGTTGGCGGCGTCGTCGGCGGCGCTGCATACAAAACGAATGCCATCAATAATAATTATCGCTACAATGGACGCAACGCAAACGTAGCTGGCACCGGAACAGGTATCGCTCGCTATGAGTGTCGTAGTATGTAGTCTAATTCACGCTCTAACTAACTATTTATCTATCTATCACTGTCTCTCTATCTCTCTCTATCGATATGTGTATATATATATATATAGCTACTTGTACTTGTATAATTAGTTACTCTCTCCATCTCTAACTATCTATCTCTCTATGTATCTGTATCTGTATCTGTATCTATCTATATATATAGTTATATATATGTCTATCTCTATCTCTATTTCTCTCTGTTTGGTTTGTTTTGAACACACTTTAGTAGTCTGTTGTTCACTGTTTCTTTACCGTTTCGTTTGAGTTGCGTTCCATTCCATTCCGTTTGCGTTCGTATTGTATTCTTGTGTTCCATTCCGTTGAGTTGCGTTGCGTTGCTTTTCCCACTCATTTCATACCATGTTTGCCTATCAATGTCTAGCTTTAGCTGTAGCTTCTATCTATTATATAGCTGTCATCTATACAAATATATACATATATATGTGTACATATTCTCATAGATCTCTCTCTCTCTCTCTCTTCCTCTCTCTCTGGATTTCTCTCTTTGTCATATACCCTCTGTTCGCTCGTTGTTAATATCTTTGAATCGAACATGGGAGACATGCACAAATGTGCTTTCAATGCAAAAGCTTGTATAACTGTGTGTGTATGTGTGTGTATATAGGTGTGACTCAGTGTGTGTGTGTGTGTGTGTGTGTTACTTGACATCATACTAGCCCTGCATATGTATTTAAACAATTACCCTCAATTGTCTCTCAGTGTAAATTGCCATAATTAGACGCACTCTCGTCCCGTCTCTCTCTTTCTCCCCCCGCCTCCTGCCTCCCGCTCCCCCTCCCCCTTCTCTCTCTCTGCTCTCCCTAATTTTAATTTAATTTCAATTTGTTTTTTTATCGGTGTTTTAGTTTTTAATTTGCGCTTAAAAATAAAATTGGAATTTAATTTGCATTTATTGTCCGCCATTTTGCGCTCATTTAATTCGATTTTATTAATTGCATTTGCAAAATGCGAACACAAGTGCTTCGCCACCTGCTTGAATTAGTTTCTCTCTTCTGTTGCTTTTTTCATTACGTTTGGAATTGAATTGAATTATTTAATCAATTGAAGCGGCGAAATGCTTCAATAATGCAGCATTCAATAATAACAATCCTCTTAGTGGCCTTCTCCTGCTCCTCCTCCTTCACGCCGAGGCCATTCACTCGGCTCTCTCAGCATTTATTTACTACGCACACATATCGATGCGTTGCCTATTCGAGTGAAATTATGGGCTCAAACTAAGATCCTCAGAATGAAGTGAGTGCTGAAAGCACTTATTAAAATATGTATATCGATATATATAAATGGAGATAGTGTGGTTGGACGAAGATATTGGGAATAATTTGCTAGTGAATTGGGAATGTGATTCATGTTCTCTAAATAATGCAAATAAGCTCTCAGTCCGGCTTACAAACTCGCTTCGAATTCATACATAGAGAGCAAGGAAAATAGGCATCCTGACTGGATTTATAACTCCATTTGCATTTAAGGCTAAGCAAGTTTCCAATCGGGCCTACAAACAAACCTCTTCAAATTTATTGTTAAAAACAGTTTTTGAGCAATTTTTGCCAAACTTAAAATAGTTTCTAGTTAAACCTCAAACATATTTTTATATTCTCTCTTTAAAAGAGTGGAAATATTTTTAAGGCTAAAAATTCTCTCTTAAAAAAAAAAAAACTGAAAAAATGAAAGCCAAAAAAATGTTTGATTATTAACGGAGAATGTAGATGTAGCTGGCAACCTATAGAAATAATCTAGGCATTTTCCAACGAAGTCTGGGAAAGCCAGAGAAATATCAATAGAAATGATTCATAATGATAGCATTTGCAATCCTGATTGGATTGCTGTTCTTTGCCTCAATTGTGAATCGAATTATGCGATTCTTAGAATAATATTTCAATAAATAAGTACTTATATATACATATATATATGTATATAATTTTATTATTATTTTTTTTTTTTCTGTGAGGTGAAATGAGTCGATGCATTTTTGATTGCTGTCGCAGCCAAATAGAATGCGAAATTTTGTTGCACAGTGTTTTCCGCTTGGTTGGCTCCATTTGAGCCTCGGGGCGTCATTTGATATATTTGAATAAATCTCATTGAATTGTTTGACATTTAGCTGCACAATGCACAATTTACTTTAACACACAGACATACATATGCATATTTACATACACATATTTGTGCATATGTGTATGTATTTATATTTATATATGTAGCAATTTGATTTTATTTTAATGCCGTTTATGCAGTTATATTGTTCAGAAAGTCAATTATTTGATTGCAAGTTAAATTTGATTGGCTTTGTTTACAGTTGAATTTTTCGTCTTCTTCTTCTTGTTTTTTCCTGGCCTAAAATGTTGATTCGATTTATGTGTTTGATTTGAAAAGCGACGTTTGCGAATGTTCAGTTGACAACGACAAAGCCACGAATATGAAAACAAAGCACAGGCTGTGTGTGTGTGTGTGCGTGTGTGTGTATGTCAACTATTGTTTGTGTATATGTGTGAGTGTGTTGTTGTTGTTGCTATTGTGTGAGGTCATGCGACAAAATGCTATCCAGTTATGCTTTTAAAAAGTGCAATCTATCTTTGTTACTAGACATAACAGACACACACACACACGAGCACACACACACACACACACACTCACACACACACATGCAGTGCAGCCACAATGACAGCCTTATTTTTGACACTTGGTCCTGTTAGCGTTTGGGAACTTAGAGGTATAAAGGGACTACGGCCCGTGACAGGAGGCAGGCTTGGAAGGACTGTGCTGCCCAGCGGCGTTTGCTCGTCATTTTCGTGTGCTGTCAGCACAATTTTCATTTCATTTATCTTCATTTTGTGCACAGCATAGAGCCAGCTGACAGCACGAAGAAGCTGAGTCTAATTCGTTAATTTTCCATACCATAAAAATGAATTAAAGGTATTTTTAGCATTCATTATTATTTTCGTAGACGGACGTAAAATATTCTGCCATAAAACTGGGCGAACGACATGCGGCACGCGTTCATTTCTCTCCTCGACTTCTTCTTCTTTTCTTTTTTTTTTTTTTATTGCTGCCTAGACACACACACACACACACACACATACACAGAGAGCAGTTTTAATGGTAGCGACAAAAATGTAAATTAGTCGCAAAAAATAAAGGCAGGCAAACGAATATAAATTATGCGACTGAGAGCGAGACAGGACGAGGGCGAGAGTGGGTAAGAGAGAGTACCAGGGAGAGTCGGAGGGACAAGGGCAACTGTAAGAGCCGATAACACGTTTACAATGTTGAAACAAAAGTAATTTGTGGCCTGCACATAATTCTCGTTGACTCTGTGTGTGTGTGTGTGTGTGTATGTGAAAAATGGCCACACTGGGGAATTATAGCAAATGAAGCAAGCGAGAGTGCGAGGCATGTGGCGACAGCCAAAAAAGTGTAGCATACTTAACAGCGCCGGACATAAATCTCAATTAAAACATTAAGCAACACTGAAAAGCAGTTTTGGACAATGCACGGCCCGAGCTAACCACAGTCCGGGCAATTCGCTAATGAGCCGGCCAAAGGCCACACCTGCAAATAGCTTTCATATCTCTCGATTGCATTGTGCTTCCCTGAGATTAACTCGAGCAGCAACGGCAGCTGCTGCGGCTGCAGCTGCGGCTACAGCTGCGGTTACAGTTGCAATTCAGTGGTCGAACAAAAAGCTGCGAGGCACTCATAAAACCTTACAAATAACAAAATTAACAGTCAGCACTGTGGGCGGCTCCAGCTGGAGGTGGCTGGCTGGGCTGTGCTGGACTGTGCTGGACTGTGCTGGGCTGGGCGGCTCCTGCAGAGGCAGCAATGTGAATTAGGAATTCAAATGCACAGCAGCAGCTGCGTGCCCAGTGCAGAAGCTATGAGCTGCAGCGAAAGCGAGACAGAGCGAGAGGGAGGGGTGGAGATAGAGGCAGAGATTGAGCTAGCAGATTAGTTTGCAGTACTTTAGATGTCATAAAGAAAAAAATACCAAATGCTGTTGAAAGCAGTTGCTAACTATTAAGCTATGCATACTCGCTTCCCTCCCTCCCTTGTCTCTCTCTCTGTTTGTTTCTCATTTTGGTCAGCTTATGTCCTTGTGTGTGTGTGTGTGTGTGTGTGTGTGTGTGTGTGTGCCTGTGCTTAGGTATGCAAATTTGAGCTCTTGAACATCAACTACATGCAGTCAAAGCCATTTGACTAATTAATGCAAAACTCAAACAATTTCCACACCTCAAAAGTGTCAGGCAACTAGAATATGCTTCTCTCTCACTCTCTCTCTCTCTCTCTCTCTCTCTCTCTCTCTCACTCTCTCTTTCTGTCTCTGGCTCACTCCTCCCCTCAAATACCATAATAAATTGTCAACTTTTCCAACGTTCATTAGAGTGCCGGCACTTTGAGTGGCTTTACCTTTAGTCCCATGCATTGAATTTGATTCATTTGCATTGCTTTAATCAAAATATGCCTAATCTCAGCCAGTTGACAGGCACTTTGACAGCCACTGTCAGGCTTAACATGTTGCTATTGAGTATCTGAGACAATTGTCTAGTTTTAATGGGCTTTAATAGTTTATCAAAGACAGTTTATCTGTCGGGCTAAAGCACCTGAGCTGCGGCCACTCGATCCGCTGCCTGTCTGGCTACACTGTGAGGTGTTGACAATTTAACTGCTTGTCAAATTTCAAATATCAAATTTCAAATGTTTAATTGGAAATTGATTTTTCTTCTACATGGAATTCAAATAAATCTAAACACTTCTCTCGCCTCGAGCTCTTCTTTCTACTTCTATATATACTATATATCATAGCTTAATGTATTTAGCAGATATTTTGTTGGTTTTCTTTCGTTTTTAGTTCTGTGTATTCGTCCAGTACTGTGGCACAGTTCGATTGATGTAACTGTTAGAGAACATACAATATATGAATTGCTTAAACACAAATATTATTACTCTTGTTTTTGTGCCTAATCAAACGTAATAAATATCTAAATATAAATTATGCTTTTTATCTAGACTCGATTTATATATGTATATATTATATATATATATATATATATATATATATATATACAATATGCAACTCGGATTAATTCTGTTCTCGTCTTTTTTCTGGTGCAGGCGGCCGTCAGATTCAGGACAGCGACTACGAAATTATTGTCGTCGATGAGAACAATCCGTCGGTGCTCGCTGACAACGACTCGCACTCGAGTGGACCGCCATCCATAAAGGTGAGTGAAGAGATCCAAGGTACTAGGCGTGCGTGCGTGCGTGTATGTGTGTGTGTGGGTGGGTGGGTGGGTGGTTGGTAGTTGGAGTGTATGTGTGAGAGGGCTGGATTATGCGGCTGGGGCCGTAACAAGTTCAAGTTTCTAGCCTTAAGATTGACTTCAGCTCACTTTGCATGACGAATGAAATCTTCTTAACTAAGAATGAATTGGATGTGTATGGCTGAGTGTATGTTTAGCCTAGTTTTAAACTGTAGCTAGCTAAAATATAAAGATTAAAAAAATG
Organism: Drosophila mayaguana; assembly: GCA_037075325.1. Taxonomy (NCBI): domain Eukaryota; kingdom Metazoa; phylum Arthropoda; class Insecta; order Diptera; family Drosophilidae; genus Drosophila; species Drosophila mayaguana. The sequence goes on from JBAMCG010000077.1 coordinate 5,531,125, forward strand.
AAGCAGTGAAGCCAATTCATTTGCATGTTTTTCTTATCAAAATCAAAACACTAAACAAATGTCACAGGCTCATAACAATAATAACAACAACAACAACAACAACAACAAGAACAACAATAACAACAACAACACTAAGACAACAACCGCAACAACAACAACAACAACAACTGTAAAATCAACTAAAGATTCAATCAAAATTCAACAACAACCATTGTCACCTCCCAAGCCAATGGTTCCACAAAAATTACCAAAGGTAAAAGTAAAAACAAAAAAAACAAAAATTACTGCAACAATTTGACAACTACAACAACAACAATTGAAGTCAACTCACCTCAAACACACTCACACACACATATACGTGCAAACAAATGCAATTCGTGCTGCTGTCACTCACCTGAAGACTCTCACATTTTGTTGCACTTGAAGTACTAAAAATATCAAAAAATACCAAAAAAAAATACAAAAAATACCAATGTAAAATCGGTTCACCGAGCTCTGAAGTAGAGCCTTGCAGTAGAGCACTTAAAAATTCTTTACAGAATCTTTAGATATATTAATTTGTTACTTAAAAAGAGAAACCACAAATCAGAAACGAGGGAAGAATGAAGAGAAAGGTGTTCAAAGGAAGGAGAGAGAAGCGTAGTTGAAAATTTGATATAAGCGAAAAGCAATTACCTCTTCAAGTTAACTGAAGCATGGCCAAAGAAGCAGCTCAATTAAGTAGTTAGTTGAGAAAAGTTGTAAAAGGATAAGCAAAACAATAAGTTACACAGCTGATCCCAGCGGCCATTTGAGTAGAAAGAGAAGCGAGCTCAACGTCGAATAAGCAAAGAAAAGTATTAAAGCATAATTCGTGTTGAGGCACCAAATAAGAAGACGAAGACGAAGGCAAGGCAAGGCAAGGCGAGGCGAGGCGAGACAGGCAGGACGGGCTATAGTAGAGCTATGAGAGTAGTAAACATAATTAGATGTGAAGGGAGAAACGTAGTGAATCGAGAAGCGTAGTTAAGTGCAAGCCAAGGCATTACTTAACACTGGACGCAGTACACAGCCGGGGCAAAAGCGACGTAATAAGCAAATTGCCGTCAAAGCAAGAAGCATTGCGAGGAGTGCAAAAGCACAAGGAAGCAAATTACAGGGAAGCGAGAAGCAGAGTTAAGTGTAGAGCCAGGCAGTAGACTGGCCATTCTCTAAGTACGAAGCAAAGCAAAGAACAACTGCAAGCGGCACTTAAGGAAAACAGAGAAAAATCAAGTAAAGTGAGAAGCATCAATAACGACGAAAGCAGTTGAGAATTAACAAATAAAACATAGATAAAAGCAAAGAAGAAAGAAGGACGCTACTAGCCTTGTAAAGTAGGACATAGTTTGTATCAAAGGAAGTTGAGAAGAGAGAAGCAAAGTTAAGTTTAAAGTAATCTATTGCCTTCAAGACATTCACTAGCAAAGTAAAGAAACGAAAATTGAAGTGAAGACTATGGAGGGAGAAGCGTGAATAAGTTTAAAGCAAGTCTATAGAGAGGCCATTCACAAGCAAAGCAAAGACAGCTAAAAACTTTAGTCAAGGAAAAAAGCGGCAAGCTAAGCAAGAAACATACCTAATATCAGAGTAATGTATGGAGAGAGAAGCATAGATAAGTCCAAAGCAAGCAGGAGAGCGTTTACTAGCAAAGCAAGGACAGCTAAAAACTTCACTTAGGGACGAACGAATTCATGTTTTCAACGAAACATGAATAATGTCAAAAGAAGATGAAATCAGAGAGAAACTAGAAGCGAGAAGCGTTAAATGAGAAGCTTAGCTAATTTGAAAGCAATTTAATTAGATAGAAGCAAAGGACACTTAGTGGACATTTGCTGGCCCAGTCACCATTTGAGCACATTATAAACAGGAGGTATAATATGGCTTAGCCTCTCGTATATATATGTGAATACATATGAATATGTAGATATGATATGATTTGGTTTAATTCTCCATATATATTTGTGAATATATAAATAATTGATCGATTAAAACTGTCTGCAAGGCTGCTATGGGTCGGAGCTTCAATACACCCACACACCCACACACCCACACACGCACGAACCCACACACACACACACATAAATACATACAAGTGTATAATTGAAAAGTTCATAACATTTGTTGACATTTCGTGTGTTAATTAGTGCACAGACCACGCCCACAGAGCCAAAACACACACACACACACACACACACCGCACACCGAGTCCACTCTCGGCACAGAGCACACAAATCATGTGAAATTTATTTAACTTTTGTTTCTCATTTTCATATCGCCGAACTTGGCCTTTGCTCGATTTGAATTCGTGTGGACGAAACATGTTTTTCACAAATTTTAAATCGATTTTTCATATTGTTTTCAACTCCCACTCTCTCTCTCTTTTGCTCTGTCTGGCTCTGTCACTCTTACAGCCATATTTGTTTGTCAATTTGTGATTTAATTTCTTTACTTTTGTGGCCTAACCAAATGTGACATTGCATAATTGTAAAGGCAGTTGTAGAGGCGCAGGCAGAGGCTGAAGCAGAGGTAGAGGCGAAAGCAGAGGTAGAGGCGGAGGCAGAGGTATATCTAGAGGCAGAGGCAGAGGCAGCAGCATTGACTAACTGAGACGAGCTGAGCCGTGCACATTAATGCAATCAATATTCCAGCAATGAGCCAATGCAATCAATTAGCCAACACAATGCAACATTTGCCCTCAGAGTGCTCCTCGGTCTGGTTGACTATTTGCCACGCAACTTATCTATCGGACTTACAGCTGGCCACACAAGTAATTCTTCATTCCCTCCGTTGCAGCTGATAAACTCTCTAAATTAACTTTAAGGCGTTGCAGATAATTCGAGCTGGCCTGCCACAACTGATGCATGCAGCTCTCTCTCTCTCTCTCTCTCTTAAGCCAAGCTAATTAGCTTGGGATTTTCCTGGCTTTTGCTTGTCGAGAGAAACTTGAAGCTCTAAAGTCAATCAACGGTGAATTCAACATTTCATTTATATAAGGAAAACAACTCTATAAAACAAAATAACGAGGGAGCTGTTATATAGCTGATAACTTGCAAAGAAGGCGTGGCATATCGTATATCGACAAGTCCATAAATCTGTCCGTCTGTTTGTCAGACTGTGCTGTCTCACTTACCTCGTTACCTCTTACGCTCCTGCAGAGCCGTAAAGTGATTCGTACGTTTAGTCCGATCATCAGGTTTGAAAAGTTTAGCCCCTACGATTTCAAAATATGTTTATATATATTACATCCTTATATATATTACATTACTAGAGCTTTAAGTTGCCTCTTCCTGAGTTCCCTGGAAAACAAATGCTATAGCCGAATTGCAAAACAAAATTGATTTTACAAGGCACCTATAGGTCGTGCATACCTCTTTTAGTTCTTTACTTTCGTTGAGATTTGTTTGATGTGCTAAAAAAGAAAAAGGGAATACAAATTAAATTGCAATTAAATGCAATCAATAAATCATTAGGCAATCTCAGCGGAAGTCCGCGCCTACACACACACACACTTACACCCTCTCTCTCTCTCACACACACACACATGCACAGATACAAGACTCAAGTTTGATTTGGCTGCGTGCGCCACGTGATTTGTTGAGTGTCTCATGGATTTGTTTGTATGTGTCTTGTGATTTATGTATGTTAATGTCCATGTATATGGTATGCAATTAGTGTTACAAACTAGAGTAAGAGCACACACACACACACGCGCACGCATAGAGAGAGAGAGTGAGACGCGCGCAGCAGCTTCCATTGTGCGGAGGTCACGACGTGCCGTCTTCCGGTTTTGGGTTCTTAATGAACTGCTGCATTATTAATATGGCAGATCCTGTTCAGCTCTCGCTGTACGCCACGCACACACACACGAACAGTTAATCATGTAGCTCACACACACACACACACACACACACATCTGACGCCATGTGTGTGTGTGTCTATTCAATTTCGGGCCAAACAAAAAGCGATTGATTTTAGTTGCTGCACAAGCATTGAGGCAGGATATTGCAGCATATTGCGTAGGCGCAACAGCTGACACGCACACACACGCACACACACGCACATGGAAACAGCTGTGTTAACACCTACTCAGCCCGTTTCTGTTCAGCATTTGTGTTCGACAGTTGACATTTGTCAAACGCTTTAACAAATTCTGTCATATGACTATCCGTTCCATAACCTGCTTTCCGCCCTGTCATTGTGGACTGCGTCTGTCCGGCATGCCCATTCTGGGTAATGCTTTTCGGATGAGCTGAGTTACGTAATGGCGAAATTTGTTTAAGCGCCAGCACAGTGAGCGAAAGAGATGGGGAGAGCAGGAGAGCGAGGGAGTGCTTTGGATTGCCTTTTATGCAAATCACAGTCAAACAGGGACTGAATGTAGCGGGTGGTTAGGAGAGGGGAAACTGGAGAGACAGGGGAAAGGGTAGGGGGGTAGTTTTCTATATAGAGAGATCTGTAGATAACATTTTGTGCGTGGCGTTGACAAATGCATGTGTTGACAAGAGCGTGCAGAGGACGTGGCTGGTCAACAGGATTCGGGCGGCAGATGAGCTTTGCTTAGCGCACTGGAGATTTGATTTATTGTTCAGGCTGCATAATTAATGTGCAAGTGATACCGAAAACAAACGCTCACACACGCACACGCACACGCACACATGCACAGCACACACACACAGAGATGCACAGTGGCACAGCACAGCAAATACAGTGAACGAGAGTCCAGCAATCGATAACAATCGTTAGCAAAGTCGGCAAACACAAATGATACACATCGAATTCGAGCGATAACTATCGTTGCTCGATAGCTAACTACAATTGATAATCTAATGCATCAATTTTACTTTTGCTGTGTCATCGATGAGCGCAATTTATCGACTATGGAAATTATTAAGAGTGCAGACTGTAGACTAACCTTGATTACTACTGTAGATAGTCATCACATTTCTATATTTCTGTCTGCATGATGCTAGCTCTGTCACTAATCGAATTGATTTGAACAATATATCGACTATCGATATCATTTAGAGCATATTAGCTATATTTCTGTATACACGATGTTAGTTCTGTCACTTGTCACTCGAATAGCCTATCGACTCTCGATAGCAGCACTATCGATAGCTACGCAGCACCCACTATGCGATGTATCACATTCAAAGCACCCACCCACTGACCACCTCATCCACCCCAGCACCATTTTATTGTCCACTGCTTTCGTTCTGTCGAGCCCACACAAAACAAATGCTTCAACTTTGGCTCTCACCTCTGCTTAATATATTGAAATGTATTCGTTATTCCCATGTCATCCTTGAACCGTTTAGAGCGTGGACTCGGATGTAGTCTCGCTAAACATGAACTCGACGGAGAACGAGGTGCCCGAGGTGGAGTCGTCCAGCGATATTTTGGCAGACGATCACAAGCCGAGCCACTCGAACGACGAGAGCTGGACCGATGTGAATTTGAATGAAGACGCCGCTGTGCAGGCGGCAGCCAGTGCAGGACTCGTTGTTGGCCTGGTGGATGCCAGCGACAGCGGCAAGCATGACCAGCACCAGCAGCAGCAGCAGCAGCAGCAGCAACAGCAGCAACAGCAGCAGCAGCAGCAGCAACAGGGTGTTTCCCGACTGGGCATGGTCGTGGGCAGTGAGCGCGGCGATAAGCCCGATTCGGAGATATCGGTGGTGCGTGTGCCGGACGGTTACGGTGTGGGCGGTGCTGGCATTGCCGCTGGCGGTGCTGGTGGTGCAAACACCGTGCCCGGCACACAGCAGCCGCAGCATCAGCAGCGCACGCGACCCGATGAGCTGCCCATGAAGCCGCCGGCGCTGGTCGCCCAGCTGCCGCTGACGACGCCGTCGCGCGAGGCGAGCCTCACGCAGAAGCTGGAGATAGCTCTGGGTCCAGTGTGTCCGCTGCTGCGCGAAATCATGGTGGACTTTGCGCCCTTCCTCTCCAAGACGCTGGTCGGCTCGCACGGTCAGGAGCTGCTGATGGAGGGCAAGGGTCTTACCACATTCAAGAACTCGCACTCCGTCGTCGAGCTGGTCATGCTGCTCTGCTCGCAGGAGTGGCAAAACAGCTTGCAGAAGCACGCCGGCCTCGCCTTCATTGAGCTGATCAACGAGGGCCGGCTGCTCTCCCACGCCATGAAGGATCACATTGTGCGCGTGGCCAACGAGGCTGAGTTCATACTGAACCGCATGCGCGCCGACGATGTCCTCAAGCACGCCGACTTCGAGTCGCAGTGCGCCCAGACGCTGCTCGAGCGGCGCGAGGAGGAGCGCATGTGCGACCACCTGATCACAGCCGCACGCCGTCGCGACAACGTCATCGCCAGTCGCCTGCTGGAGAAGGTGCGCAACATCATGTGCAATCGGCATGGCGCCTGGGGCGATGCCAACGGCATTGGCTCCATCACCAGCTCGCTAACGGCGACCGTTGGCCCACTGGCAAAGACCACCTACTGGAAGCTGGACGCCTGGGAAGACGACGCCCGTCGTCGCAAGCGCATGGTGCAGAATCCGCGCGGCTCTTCGCATCCGCAGGCCACGCTGAAGGCGGCGCTGGAGAACGGCGCACCGGAGGACGCCATCCTGCAGACACGGGACGAGTTCCACACACAGATTGCGGTGTCCCGTGCGCACCCGTCGTCGCAGCACAACACCGAGCTGCTGGACGATGCCGAGCTGCTCATTGAGGATCGTGAACTCGATCTGGATCTGACCGGACCCGTCAACATCAGCACCAAGGCGCGTCTAATAGCACCGGGTCTGGTAGCGCCCGGCACCGTCTCAATTACCAGCACCGAGATGTTCTTCGAGGTCGACGAGGATCATCCGGAGTTCCATAAGATCGACGCCGAGGTGCTCAAGTACTGTGACCACCTCCATGGCAAATGGTACTTCTCCGAGGTGCGGGCCATCTTCTCGCGTCGCTATCTGCTGCAGAACGTGGCGCTGGAGATCTTCTTGGCCAGCCGCACCTCCATCCTGTTCGCCTTTCCCGACCAGCACACCGTCAAGAAGGTGATCAAGGCGCTGCCTCGCGTCGGCGTGGGCATCAAGTACGGCATACCGCAGACTCGGCGCGCCTCGATGATGTCGCCGCGCCAGCTGATGCGCAACTCGAACATGACACAGAAATGGCAGCGACGCGAGATATCCAACTTTGAGTACTTGATGTTCCTCAACACGATCGCCGGCCGCACATACAACGACCTGAACCAGTATCCGATCTTTCCTTGGGTGCTCACCAACTACGATTCCAAGGATCTGGACCTCAGCCTGCCCTCCAACTACCGGGATCTGTCGAAGCCAATTGGCGCACTGAATCCCTCGCGCCGTGTCTACTTCGAGGAGCGTTACGAGAGCTGGGACAGCGATACAATTCCGCCGTTCCACTACGGCACCCATTACTCGACCGCCGCATTCACTCTCAACTGGCTGGTGCGCGTGGAGCCATTCACGTCCATGTTTCTGGCACTGCAGGGCGGCAAATTCGACTATCCCGATCGATTGTTCTCGTCCGTTTCGCTCAGCTGGAAGAACTGCCAGCGCGATACGTCCGATGTGAAGGAGCTGATACCCGAATGGTACTTCCTGCCGGAGATGTTCTACAATGCGTCCGGCTATCGGCTGGGACATCGTGAGGATGGCGCCCTGGTGGATGATATCGAGCTACCCCCCTGGGCCAAGACCCCCGAGGAGTTTGTGCGCATCAATCGCATGGCTCTCGAATCGGAGTTCGTCTCCTGCCAGCTGCACCAGTGGATCGATCTGATATTCGGTTACAAGCAGCGCGGACCCGAGGCAATCCGGGCCACCAACGTGTTCTACTATCTCACCTATGAGGGCAGCGTCGACCTGGATGGTGTGCTCGATCCGGTGATGCGCGAGGCTGTCGAAAATCAAATACGCAACTTTGGCCAAACGCCCAGCCAGCTGCTGATGGAGCCGCATCCACCGCGCAGCTCGGCCATGCACCTGTCGCCCATGATGTTCAGTGCCATGCCCGAGGATCTGTGCCAGATGCTCAAGTTCTACCAAAATTCGCCCATCATACACATCTCGGCCAACACGTACCCGCAGCTCTCGCTGCCGTCCGTCGTCACGGTGACGGCTGGCCATCAGTTTGCGGTGAATCGCTGGAACTGCAACTACACCGCATCCGTCCAGAGTCCAAGCTATGCTGAATCGCCGCAATCGCCGGGCTCCAATCAGCCGCTGACCATTGATCCAGTGCTGAGTAAGTGACTACTGACTCCCTCTCCCTCTCCCTGTCTCACTCTCTCTCTCTCTCTCTCTTTCCAGCTGTGCACGGCACCAACAACAATAGCCATGCGGTGAGCCGCCGCCATTTGGGCGACAATTTTAGCCAAATGCTTAAGATTCGCTCAAATTGCTTTGTGACCACCGTGGACAGTCGTTTTCTCATTGCCTGCGGCTTCTGGGACAACAGTTTTCGAGTGTTTGCAACTGAGACCGGTGAGTGTTCTCTCTCTCGCTCCAGCCTTACTCAACCCCTACGCTGCTCTTGCATATTGGTAGAGTGAGCTGTCGCTCTGTCTACCTACCGAGATGGCACCCTAAACCGTTCCTTGCATTTGTTGTCTTTTTAGCGAAAATCGTGCAAATCGTCTTTGGGCATTTCGGCGTCGTCACGTGCATGGCGCGCAGCGAGTGCAACATTACCTCGGACTGCTACATAGCTTCCGGCTCTGCAGATTGCACCGTGCTGCTCTGGCATTGGAATGCCCGTACCCAGAGCATTGTCGGCGAGGGAGATGTGCCCACGCCTCGTGCCACGCTCACGGGCCACGAGCAGGCTGTCACTTCTGTGGTCATCAGCGCTGAGCTCGGGCTGGTTGTTTCGGGTTCAACGAGTAAGTTCTGTCCGCTGCCAGCTTTAGCCTAGCCTAACACACACTCTGCCCCCTCTCTTTCTATCGCCCTTCACGTCTACCCTTCTCCTGCTAGACGGTCCTGTTTTGATACATACAACCTTTGGTGACTTGTTGCGCTCCCTGGATCCGCCCGTCGACTTCCACTCGCCGGAGCTGATAACCATGTCGCGCGAGGGCTTCATAGTCATCAACTATGACAAGGGCAACGTCGCGGCCTACACCATCAACGGCAAGAAGCTGCGCCACGAGACACACAACGACAATCTGCAGGTGAGTCCCACACACACCCAGCTGAATCTCTGCTTAGCTTTTGGTACTCAATTGATCCACCTTTGCTCTTCCCTCTCTCTCTCCCTCTCTCTCTCCCTCTCTCTCTCCCTCTCTCTCTCTCTCTCCCTCTCTCTCTCTCCCTCTCTCTCTCTCTCGCTCTGTTATAGTGCATGCTGCTCTCGCGCGATGGCGAGTATCTGATGACCGCCGGAGATCGCGGCATTGTCGAGGTGTGGCGCACTTTCAACCTGGCACCGCTCTATGCCTTCCCCGCCTGCAATGCGGGCATACGCTCGCTGGCTCTCACTCATGATCAGAAGTAAGTACTAGAAGGCAGGTCTTTACTCATAACTGATTACTATGTTATACTATCTCTCTCCCTCTCTACCTCTCTATTTGTTCTTTCTCTTTTCTCTCTCTCTTTTCTCTCTCTCTCTCTCTCTCTCTCTCGCTCTATAGATATTTGCTGGCTGGCCTGTCAACTGGTTCCATCATTGTGTTCCACATTGACTTCAATCGCTGGCATCACGAGTATCAGCAGCGCTACTAAGCCACCCCCACAGAGCCCCTCAGACCCACAACTGAATCAAAAGGAAATGGAATGCGGATGCAAATGGAGAGAGCACGCGTGCTTGGGCAGGCAAGTGAAGTCCGGGTGGAAAGAGAACGCAACGATGTATTTACGTGCAGAAAGAGAGCGGAGATACGATTATTTGTTTGTTTGTATTTTGATTTCGGTTTTCGATCGATAGACATTTACAATTCTAGGCTAGTAAGCAAACGAAACTATATTTTTTTTGTCTAGTATTACTTAACGTATAGCATATATTACCTAGTATGTTGGTGTGAGCCAGTCAAAACACATTTTTTTACTAGTTATATGGCGTCTAGTTGGTTAGGTTACAGCAATGACACAAGCGGATGGCTAACACAAACACAACAAAATATTGAGAAAACACAACAAGCAATCGGCTTAAGTTGAGTAGTTTTAATAAATATGACAAAAATCCATAAAAAGACAAAAAAAAAAACAAAACAAAAAAAAAACAAAAACAAAAATATTAATATAAAATGACAAGTTAGTGTTTATAAAACGCAATAAGCAGTTAAGAAAAATAAAAATAACATAACTCACTGAAGAAAATTTGAATAATAACAAAAGTAATAATAATATAGCAAAAGTTCTCAGAAAAGTAAATAAACACAAAATCAAAGCAAGAGGAACGCTTGAAAGTGAAACGAGCCGAAACGAAATGAAATGAAACGAGACGAGGTGAAGTATGAAACAAGTGAAAATAAAACAAGATGAAAACTAACAAACGAAGAAACCAAGTGGCCAAATGTATGAACCAGACAAAAGAAAGATAGAAGGAGAGAGAGGAAGAGAGAGAGAGAGAGAGAGGCGAACAACATTAGCGAAACGCTAACCGAAGAGAGAAGCCAATTTTTTAAATACTTATACATATACACATATATATTTACATACATACATGCAATGCTTCAAGAAACATGCTTGAGCTAGTGACGTCACAACTGGCACTGCCAACGGAGTCACAAGAGAAATTGCTGATATGGGACAAATGCCTAGTCAATAGATGCGAAGCGAGAAGCGGGCACGAAGCTCGCGATATTTTAGTAATGCAATGAAAACAAAAGGAAGAACGAAAACGAAAACGAAAACGGAAACAAAAAGTCAACTAGTTCAAGATTAAAACTAACTCAAAATAAATGATAAACTGATAAAGCTAAAGAGAAAACAAACAAAACACAAAACACAACTAAACATTTACCAACACTGCTAAAAGCTAATTATAAAAACTTAACAAAATACAAATATTGAAGACGCAACTTAGCTGAAATGGCCAAGGATAAAGCAAAACTTAAAGATAACGCATACGCCACGTAGCCACAGCACATCAAACAAACACACACACGCACACACACACACAAACGAGAAACCCTTGAAATTGTTTCTGTCTCCTCTTTGCCATTTTACAACACTTTTTATTGCGTCCAAGCGAGCTGTATATTTTGTTTGCCTAAATAAAACAGAAGAAAACCAACCCTAACCTTCCTTGAAATCTTCAACACATTCGTCCAATTTATATATATATATATATATATATATATATATATATATATATATATATATGATTCTTGATTAGCTTTTATTATTCATAAATATATATACATTATATTATGTACATGAAATGCTTATATTTGTCTGAAAGACACGCAACGCGCAGCTCAACTCGGGCAACTGGAAATCGCAATTAGAATCAGCTACAGCCTACACTGGGAGAAATATCCAGTTGCCGCTGCGCCTATTACATTTTTATTCCCGGTTCGTTGCAATTACATATATTTTTCTTTTTAAACAAATAAATAAAAAAAAAAATCCATCCAAGTCGACGTTTGCACTTAAAAAAGAAATTTAGATTTGTACATACATCTAGTTACACACATACATATATGTATATGCATATATATATATATACATACATACATATAGAGATATGCTATGATATGATATGATATGGTGAATACATGAGCGAGCTCTGTGTAGACAGCTAAATGAACATTCGGTTGTAATAATGGCCCCGCCCTGCGCCAACCTCCCCACTCCCCTCACCCAGCACGCTCGAAACGGCCACAATCAAAGTATAAATATAAAAATTAAAAGCAAAATATATATTAAAGAATAAACTGAAAAATTATAGGAAGAAAACTTATGAGAATGCTAACCAAATGATAAGCCCACGAAATTCTAGATGTTTGTTGTGTTGTGTAGTAACAAAAAAAAAAAAAACATAAATAAATAAAACTAAAATAAAAAAATTAAATAATAATATTAATATATATATATATATATATATATATATATATATATATATATATATATATATATATATTAAAAAAATAAAGTATATTTTTAATTCAAATTTAATTGTACTTCTTTTTGTTTTTTTTTTTTTATTGATATAATCTTAAACTTATCAACTGACTATTGCATCCATCCAAAATTTTATGTACTTAAAGTTGAACTTTAATGCAGCTCAAAATGCTTGCGAAAGATTTAATAACAATAATGCAAATGAATTATGCTAATTAATTAATATATAATTACAAATTCGAAACGTATTTCTGATTGTTTTTATTTAATTAAGTATGAGTGTGAGTGTGTGTGTGTGCATGTGTGTGAGTGTGTGTGTGTGTGTGTGTAATTTATGTTAATTAGTTGTTGCATTCCCTTCTTTCACTTCTAACAACAACAACAACAATTCTATAAAATATGCAAATTCGTGAAAGATTGTTTCAGTTTGGGTTCGTTATGTACATAATTTGAGGGGGAGATAGTTCAGCTCTTAAATAAATACGAAACGCAATTAATTACTAATTATTGAACACACAGTTTGAGGAGCATCAATATAAATACTATTAGTGACATAAATGTTGTACATAAACTGAAACACGCTAGCTTAAAAAAAAAATAATAATAAAAATAATAATAATAATCGGTGTGTACTTAATTTTTAAATAACAAAGGGAAAGGAGAAAATTAACAAAATTTACGTTCGATTACACAAGAAGCCTAACCAACAATGAAGAAGAAGAAGAACAAGAAGTAACTAAGTAGCCAAAATATGCAAGATTAATGAATTAAAGCTATAGCAGAGCAGAATTTACATGAGTAATTAAACTTAAACAAAAAATATGAGACAAATATATATATGAATATTTTTTTTTATATATATAATACGATAAAGTCTAGCTATTAAAATATTAACAAACAAAGCAGCAGCAGCAGATGAATAAATTGAAATACATTAAAAAGACGAAGAGAGTGCAGCAAAAGCAAATTTTTAATTAAAGCAGTTTTTATAGAATAAGTAAAAAATAAATACATATATATATATATATATATATATATATATATATATATATATATATATATATATATATATATATATATATGTATGGTATACAGCATAAAAAACGTAGAAAAATAAATAAATAAATAAATTGCAAACAATTTAAAAATAAAAATTACAAATAATTATTAAAATAAATGAGAATACATACATGTTTTTATTAAACATCAAATGGCTGACAATTTTAAATTTATATGAGCAAAAAAGGAAGAAGAAGAAGTAAAAACAACTTTAAAAATATATATAGAAATTTAAGCATTTATTCATGCACGAGCAAATTTATTTTAATTCGATATTTATATAATTCATACACACACACACACGCTGAAATTTTTTACATAAATATAGCTGAGAAAATTGAAATAAAAATACAAAAAATGCAGAGCTAAATACACAAACACACGCGCACACACACACGCACACACACATACAGATCAATTGATGGCGCTTTTGAATGCAGCAAAAAGTAATAAAAAAAAGTAAAAATTGAATTAAAACTATAAATATTATAATGTTAATTAGCAACTAAACATGAAATGCAAACAACACTCACACACTCACACACACACATAGAAAACAGCTCACATATGCTTAAAGTGAAGCTAAAGCTACAAATTAATGTTCATTATTATAGCTAAAAAGTATTTTTTTTTTCTATGCAAAAGCTACAAATTGATAACAAAAAATAAATAAAAATAACAAACAAAAGAGATATAAAAATAAAATACAAATAAAAATAATTATAAAATTTATGCATATTGATATACGCTACGATTCTAAACTAAAAATAAAAAGCGCATGAAGAAGAAGAAGATGAAATAATTGAAAGTCAAAAAGTTGCATAAGGAGAAAACCTTAACGATTAAAATTAAATAAATTAAATTTAAATTAAGGCAAAAACAAAAACAAAACAACAAGACATTTAACAAGCAAGTGAGCAAGCATTAAAAACCAACCACAACAAATTATTATGTTCAATAAAGAAAACAAAGAAATCTTACACGAATCACAATCGAGTTTTCATTTCCTTTTCCCGTTGCTTGCTTTCAGCTCAAAGGTAGGTAAATGTTTGCCTTGGCCGTCTTTAATCTGCAGTTGACTCGCCCCGAGTTCAATTGCAACAACTGCTGCCCATGCGATGGGCCAAGCAATTTAACAGCCACGCCCCAACGCCCTACGCCCCAACACCCAACAGCCAACACTCGGCGCCCATTAAGTGCGCTCCAATTGCAGCCAAAGGACGAACTATGCCAAGCGTAGTCGACCGGCAGATGCCCTGTACGAGGCGCCCGATACAGGCAAACATATATCAGAGTCTGCTCCGGATATTCACTATTCATGTTCATAGACCTAACGACAGACATTATTGGGATACATATCTATGCATTTTTCTCAATAATTTCATCAGGGAACCACATGGCGTATACGCATCATAAATATCAGCATCAAGTATGCGCATTGTTATGCACTTAATCAGTTGATGAGGCATTTAAATGACGCCAGAGCGGAGCTAAAGACAGCTGAGAGCAGCCGAATCGAGAGCTTTCCCCAGTAGAGCATCAATTAGCAGGCGTAGCTGAGAGACAGAGATAGAGATAGAGATATGCACATAATGCCCATCAAATGCATGCATAAATATAATTAAATGCGCACAAAGGATATTTACCCAAACATTAAAACACCAGTATTTTCGCTGATTGGCCGTGGCCAAAGTATTGACATATGCCCATATGGCGTATACTTAATAAGAGACTCAGCACCAGCAGAAGCATACGCCCCGTTCAGCACTTAGTCAGTTGACGGGCAGACAGCAAGAAGTTAACAGTTTTCGCATTGACCAGCTGTCCAACTGCGAGACATGCACAAAGCGCAGCAGCAGCAGCAGCAGGAGCAGCAGCTGCAGCTGCAGCAACAACAACAACAACGACTACAACAATGACGAAAGCAATAAGGAAAATGTCGCAATTGCTGGCGCTCGTCGCGCCCACCCGGCAAGCGGGCAGCCCACTTGAAGCTATGAGCACAGCCTTGGCGCTTGTCGTCGAAAGTCATATCTGTGTGCATATTATGCGACTGCCGCGCGGCGCGCTGCGCTGTGTGTTTTCTGGAGCGTGTAATATCCGCTTCCTGCATTTCCGGTTAGCGCTTTTTCCATCGCGTATACGTAATATTTCCACAAGACGGCGACGACGACGGCGCGATGGTGACGCCGGCGAAGCTGCCACCAAATTGCTAGCGGAAATGCTGCAAAATTAACGAGCATGAGGCACAGCAGGCACACACACACACACAAGCAGGATAGATGCCAAGAAAGAACAAGAGAGAGATGGAGAAGGGAGCTACGGATAGACTGTGTTGGCATTACTTACGTTGCGCACGGCACACAGTGAATGCAAACATTTTTCCAAGCAGCAAATGCAAATTCTTCACGAGTTTTCTTTCGCTCTGCGGCAGCAGCAGCAGCAGCAGCAGCAGCAGCAACTGTAGCAGAGGCAGAGGCAGAAGCAGCGGCAGCGGCAGCGGCAGCGGCAGCGGCAGCGGCAGCGGCAGCGGCAGCGGCAGCGGCGACGACAACAGCTGCAAATTAGATGCATCACTTAACCAGCAATGACATAAAGCTGCCAAGTGGCGAATGATGATGCCGAATGGGCCGCGGCCACCCTTCAGCCCTCGACAATCTCAATTTATGAAAGCAAATAAGCGAGCGAAGTCAGAGCCAGAGAGCTTGAGCTTGAGCCTGAGGGTGCTCGACGAGCAGATACCGCGTCAAAGTGAGCGCAGATTGATGTTCTCATTGCTGCAAGAGAGGGTCAGAGCTTGACTGGCAAATTAATATTCCCCTTAGCCACGTGCCACAGCTGACAGGGTATGGCCAGGCCCCTGCAAAGAGGCGGTGCCACACATTGAGCTGAATATACAATTTGATCATCTGCGTGCTACGGAATCACGCAGAGCTCGACTAATGCGAGCTTTTGGTTGAGCTTTAGAAAGTTAAATAGAAGGCAGCGAAGCTACCTCAATGGAGAGTTTGATCAACAGTCGCTTGAAAATCCATAATGTGAAATATAGTTTAGTTAGTAGCTACAAAATGAAAATCTGAATCCGAATTGCGCTTTTCATTGAGATTCTCATAGGATCCGTTTTTGATGGCACATATCGATCCGCAATCTTCTATCAGTCTCTCAAGAAATCTCTGCGGTGCATTTCTACTCTCTCTCTCTCTATTTCTCTCACTCTCATTTATTGTATCTGTG
>JBAMCG010000077.1:5550000-5725000 GCA_037075325.1 Drosophila mayaguana
GTACTTAGTTTATTAAAACGTATTTCCAACAGTTATGCAGCTATCCAATAGGTCAGTCTATCGGTCTATCAGTCAATATTCAGTTAGCTATTCGATTTATCAGTCAATCAATCAATTGCAATCTATTGATCAATCAGTCTTTCAGTCAGTCAATCAGTCCTTAACTCTATCATTCAATCAAAATCACTCAGTCAGTCAATCAATTTCAGTAAATTAGTCATTTCAATAGTCAGTGAGTCTGCAATTAATCTGTCATTCAGTAATCAATGAGTCATTCAGCGTGTCAATCAATCAATCGCACTTGCCTTCTATCTACTTCAAGCTGTTCCTCAAACTTTCAAGCAACCAGACAAGGAAATTATTCAATTACTTAGTCAATCAATCAATCCATCAGTAGGTGAATCACTAAGCCAGTCACTTGTCAGTCGGGGGAAAAGTTATTTCGAATTCAGTCAATCTGCCCCACTCAATCAGTCAATCGCTCCAGTTATTCGACCTCACCTTTACAAGACTCAGATACTCAGTCACTGAATAATCAATGAATATCAGTCAATCAATCAGCATATATGTCAACTCGCTTGATTACATCCACGTATCAATTAGACTGAGCAACTCTTTGATCTATGCAAAAGTTGCTCAAGTTACGGGTCCTTCACCCTGCCCTGTCGCACATTAGCGAGTGTCTACTGTACCGTAATCATGCAAACAGTTGCACAACTTGCAACTTTTGCGCTCTGCAGCTGCTTATCCCCTTCACATACTATAAAAGAATATTTGATGATGCAACTCAGTGGTGTGTCAACCCCCAACAAGTCCGCGTCCCCCCACCGCACCCGCACCCATACGCCCCATTAACACTCACATACACACACCCACACGCATACAAATTGCATTAACACATTCGAAATGCTGATGATTATCCTTGTGAACTGCTTCTGCTACTGCAGCAGGAGCTCGGGCGCTGCCTCGCACTGCAGTTTGACGAACTTTGTTGCACGATAAATAATGCAATTTGTAATTAAGTCAGTCAACCAAGTCAAGTGGGCGTCCACAGGGGCGTGGCACAGCTGTGCGTAATTAGAAACCATTTGACAAGCGATGAACAGCGAAATAAAAAAAGCGAAAACAGAAAAAAGTAAAAATAGTAGCAAAGAAAATATGCCCAACTTAATTGAAAAGCGAACTAAATACCTGTATATATATATATATATATATATATATGTGTGTGTGTGTGTGGCTGTGTCTGTGTGCAATGTTTGCTAAATTAAATATGCAGCAATGTTAATTAAAGCAAATTAGGTTAACCGCACATGGGAAGTGGTCGAGGCTGCTGGGCCAACTGCGCGAGTGTGAGGCTCTCTAAAGATCCAAACAACAATGCAAATTATGCATATGAGCTCGTGGACACACACACATGCATACATGGAAGGCCAGACACTCATAGTCGCAATGCCGCAAATATTTGCATGCTTTAATTATCCTGCGACCATTTGGGGAGTCATGCGATTACTGAATAACAAATTAATCATTTTATCAATTTTATAATAGATATATAGCAATTATAAAACGAACTAAACATAAATTTAAATATATAAATTTATATATTAAATAGATATCGATTTGTGTAAATCTAATTCGTTTTTTAAGCTGCTTCAATCAAATAAATTGAAACGCCGATAACTCCGAATGGTAATGGACCGGCTTTACTTCCAACGAATTAAATGGTTTTTCGATTTATAGAGATTTACAGTTGTATATATGTAGTGACGTCTGCGAGACATAAAAACAGTTTGAAAAAACGGCAATTTGATATATTCCGGCATTATTCAGCTCGCCTCCGACGTTTCAATTTACTATATGTTTATTGAATACTTTTCGTCTTTATTTATTTTTTTTTTTTTTTTTTTTTGAGTATAGAGTTGAATTGTTTATCTGATTAATTGTAAATAGAATTTAGTGCGTGTTGGTGCTGTTTGTTTGTATTATTTGAACTTCGATTCTTGCTTGCTAATGAAACCATCCATGGGTAAAATGATTCTGTGCTTTTGAGAAATTTACATGGCTTTCTGAGCACAGATCTAAGCAGTAATAACTCAGTAACAACTCAGAGAATATATAATAAGTTGTTCAGAATTTATATACATATATATTTATATTGCATCCATCTCATCACGCCACGTCATTTTATTTCAACTAAAATATCTATGGCCAGAATACCCATACACACAGCCCATCTACTCATTGAATTGAATTTGAAATTTTTAATTATATCCTCCCCAATCATGCAAATGTGTTCTACATGCGATAATTAAGTATACGCCACCGAGGCCAGGCTCAGGCTCAGGCCCATCGATGTTGTCTGCCTTTGGCTGATATAAAGCTGGCATTACCGAGCGCTGGCAGTGCACTCTCCGTTTGTGCTCGCCCTAGTCCAAATCCCTTTGAAGGGCAGCAAATAAGCTAAGTAAAAAAAAAACAGCAAAAATCGTAGCATACTTTTTCGGGAAGCTGTCGACGACCACAAATATTAGCTCTCGTGTGTGTGTGTGTGTGTGTGTGTGTTAGTGTCTGTGAGTATGTCATTTGTTGCAGGCTATGGCTTAATGCAACTGCTAGTCAGGCATTGCCCCGCCCCTCGCACAGCCCCCACCACCATCGCCAACGACTGCAGCTGCAGCTACAGCTGCAGCCATTACGCAATTGTAAACGTATTTGCGAGAATTAATTCTTCGCATTGTGCTCGCCTGCACCAGACCGTGCCACACCCCATATAATATCTATCTTTATCTCTGTCTCTCTCTCTCTATCTCTCTCTCTCTCTCTCTCTCCCTCTCTCTCTGTCTCTCACTATCTCGCTCGCTTTGTCACTCTTGGGCGCTAGCAGCTGTTCATTCATGGAAAACAATGAATGTAAAAAGCGAGAAGCAAAAGAAACAAAAGTAGGAAGTCATTTAAAAAACAGTGCGGTATGCTTTGTCTCTCGCTCTGTGTGTGTGCGTGTGTCTGTGTGTGCCGGACACTGCACTTTGTTTGCGCTAGCAGCGCAGCAGAAGGCCACGAGTTGATGGTGCATGCCTGAGTTTTACTGTCAGCGGTCGCAGCTGCTTTCATGTTACGCACAAAACGAAATCATACGAAATACTTCCGAGCACAAAAAACAGATCATCTAAAAGAATACACATACAGGAGCGCCGTCTATGCGAAGAGCACTGCTCTGGATTAATATGGCTCAGCAAATGTCAGCGAATATGCGTTAGGGACTTTGGGCCACTGAATATATATATTGTTGACATTGAACATATAGATATATATATATATATATTATATATATTATTCCGTATATATTATTTTCCAATGTTTCCGATTTGCCTGCGAGTTCTAGTCGAACTTCCCCTGCAGCTCCTTTTGCAATCATGTTTTATCTCAGCTCTTCCCCATCCACTCTCTCTCTCTCTCCCTCCCTCTCTCTCTTCATATCGTTTACAGTTCACCATCTGCTTGACGGACTTTTCATTTCCTTTGCTTTCCTCTTATTTCCTTATTGTCCAATCTAAATCTTCGATTCCGCCTCGTACCGCAACGCGGACTCAACTTGGCTAACGGACAGCTGCAGCATTTGGCCAATGGCCAATTGACGTGGTATCTGCTAGTCGTTCAGTTGGCTTGTTGTTCTGTGCGACGCAGCTTTAATGAAAGGCTGGCAAACGAAATATTTGATATTCGTGACCAGACCGCAAGCCTTTTCCAGGCGACACACGCGACTGCGCGCGCCTCCTGCTGTAGCTTTGTGCATTTCAATAAAAAGCATTTTCGCTGCATTCAGCGTGACGCTATGAAATCGGGGAGTGAGTTGCAGATCGCAGGCGGGAGCGGCATAAATACCTGTACAGGTGGCAGGCGCTTGGCAGGATATTAGCAGGATGCGCGGCCAATGGACAGCCAGCTAGCTGCTTTGACGAGCCCCAAGCAACGGTGGCTCTTTTTCGGGCTTGTGAGCGGCACATTCCAAGTCAAATATTTAAAGAGACAGACAGCGAGGGGGAGAGAGGGAGGCAGGAGGCAGGCGGCCAGGCGGAGGTAACGTTTTATATTGCTGCATGCACACGCGTCACGGATACGGAAACGGAAACGTCACTTTGCGGTCAACAGCAGCAGCTGCTGCACACACACACACACACGCACACAGTGGCACTTAGATGACCAGCAGATAAACCCCTTTTCCACTCCCTCGCTCACTCTCTCTCCCTCTCTCCCTCTCCCTCTCTCTCTCTCTCTCTCCCTCTCTCTCTTTCAGCTGTGGTTGTGGCACGTTTCATTCAATTTATTTGCGATTTCCCGTTTCAATTCGTTTTGGCCGCCAATTACAGAACAACATGGCCATGCCCTGGCCAGCCCCTGGCCCCTGGCCCCTGCTGGCTCAGGCAGCTCGTCAAATTTTCGGACGACAGGCAAATATGCCAGGCGTCCTGCAATCGGAAATGTCTATTTAAGGCCTTTAACGTCAAAGGGGTCCCAGCGCCCGAAAAACAATCAGCAAAATAATCAGGCGAAACATGTTGGGGGGTACCAGTGAGCAGGAGGAGCAGGGCGCGGGGGGCTGGCTACCCAAAGCTGAGTCCATGGCAGAGCGACACAGTCTGTGGCTCTGCCACATCATTAGCATATTGACATGTGGCCACATTTGGTCACGTTCCATTTCATGTTCAATTCATTTTCGATTCATTTTGCCAGAAAGAGTTTCGAATCAATTTTCTTTTCATTGTTTAGCGCCAAGTGCTGGGTGTGGGGGGGGGGGGAGGCGAGGTACGCTGTATGCCACAGCTGAAGAGAATACAAGTTGATAAGTCACACACACACACACACACACACACACACACACACACACACACACACACACACACACACACACACACACACACACAGCCGCGGGACAAACAAAAGGCGAAGTAGAAACGCAGCTGACAAAACTTAAAGTTCAAAAGAATAGGAAAACTGCTTACGAAACTAATTGTCTGCAAAACAGTAAGTGGCACACACACACACGCACACACACACACAAACACGCACACAGAGCTGTAGTAGTAGCAGCTGACAGACAGCCTGAAAATGCCAGCAGGATGCGGATGTGAATACGGATGCGAATGCGGACGCTGCGTTCCGATTCCACACACACATACGCACGCAGATTGTCACACATGACGAATGCTAATACACTGCGCAAAAAACGTGCCGCAGTTAGCACATAAATTACTCTCATCACAGCAAATACCCTGGCCGCAGCAAGCCAGTTGAACTGAATCCCCTTTGCTGACAAATCGCATTTGTCTATGAAAATAATTTGTATATTAATTGAAAATCGACTTTTGTGCAGTGTAATCAAAGAGTCCAGAGAGACGTAGATAGAATGCGTGTGAGAGGGAGAGAGAGCGAAAAGGAAGAACTATGGCAGATGGGCGCCTTTTGGCAGGACGCCGCCTAGGCATTTGATAGACTCTGGGCGAGTCTTAAGGCAAGTCACAGGCAGAGAGAAGGAAACGTTGACAAGGCACCGACTCTAGGCACTGCAGTGATCGACTGCCAGATGCCCTGTAATTTGATAAATCTAATTAAGACACACAAATGCTGCCTAGTCTAAAAGTTTAACTTCCACATGCTGTTTACTTACAGGGTATATACATTCATCTATAGGCAAATGGTATAATAGAAAACTGCATTCATTCCGCTGAGCGGATGATTTGAGGTTTCTTTGCTCAGCAGTCTGCCTGTACAGTAGATACCCTAGCATTTGCTAGAGCTTTAGGGTATGAAAAATTGTTTTCTCTTGTTTGTTTTTCTTTTTTAGTTTCCATTGCCATTGAGCTTTCAGCTCTTGAGTTCTACAGCAGCAGCAGTAGCAGCAATAGCAGCAGCAGCAGTCAGCAGCAGCAGCAGTCAGCGTTGCAAGCAACTTAAACAAGCCAAGCACTCAACGGATTTAACAGCCGCAGTTGTGCGTATGTGTGTGTGTGTGTCCTGTTCCTTTCTTCTCTCTCCCCCCCCCCCCTCTCTCTCTCTCTCTCTCTGCATGCTGTTTGACTGAGCCTTGCAATCGCCAACAAAAGTATACACAGTGTTCAGGCATTGCCTTTGACAGGCCTTGCAGTTGCCAGCTTCAGCTTCAGCTTCAGCCAGCTCTCTCTCTCTCTCTCTCGCTCTCTCTCTCACTCTCTCCCTCTTTAGCTCTAGCTCCATCCCGTGCGCTGTGTTCTCTGTGGTCGACTTCGCCTTGGAATAAACTCTTAGTAGCATTTGCTATGCTTCTCGTGCATCTTCTTTGTCGGCCGATAAAAGTTGAAGCTGTATGTGTCCACGTCTTCAATAACTTTTGCGCCTCCTCCCCATGCCCATTGCCGTCTCCTGCCCACATCGTTCTGCTGGCCTTTTGGCCAGGGGACAGTTGCTCCTTTGCTATTATTATTATTATATTATATATAGAGTATATATATGTATGCACTTTTTATTGTCTTCAGCAGGAACTTTGAGAGGCCCCAACTTGGCGCTGGCACAACATAATATTTGCATAATGCGAAACGGACAAACTGCAGCTCAGAACAACTCGGACTACACCAAGAGTAAATGTTGTACCCCGCAGATACCCTGTAGTCCGATTCCTTTTCGATTCTGCCTGATTAGATTTCTCAACTTACCCGATTGAAAAATAAAAGATGATTGTGCAAGACTATTCGAATGTGAGGCAATTGAGCTATTGATTGATGTACTATCTTCATTTGATCACGCCCTCTCTGTGCACCTTACAGGGCATATTGCCGACTCCTGCCCAGCGGCTGGCCAAGATGACAAATGACATTTAAGAGGCTTAGCCAGCGCGAGCCGCATTGGAACTTGACTTACAGCCAGCCGAGCCCCACTGAGAGCGAGTGAGAGGGGGAGAGCGCGTGATTGAGAGAGATGGAGCGTGGTCTACAAATTATGCAGGCTCGGCGCGTCCTTTGGCTGAAGCACCGCAGACAGCAATTATTTTGTGCAGCTGCAGCGAAATGCTCTTTGATCCTCTTTGGTCATATATTTGCTAACGACAATGACGATGTCTGCCATAGATTCAGGTGCATATCTGTGTGTGTGTGTGTGTGGTTGTGTCGTTGTTTGTTTTATGAGCGCGCGCCTCGCCACTTGGCCCAAGTGCAACTGTGCAGCCAACTTTTGCCGTCGCGCAGGCAGCGCTTGAAACTTCTCAATGGCACTCGGCACAGGTCTAGCTGGCATTTGGGCACCGCCCAACGCCCATCGCCCAACGCCTAGCGCCCACCGCCCACCGCCCGCAGTTCCGCACACATCGTCTGGCTGCAGTCCGCTAAAGTCATTCCCAATTCCGCTAGCTTCATTTATATATATATATATATATATATATTTTTATTTTTTTTTTTTTGCCGCTCAGCACGTCGATTGCTGCCAAATTAGTGCAAATGGAGGCAAAAGACTTCATCGATTTGGGCTTAAGCGTCAGCAGAACCAAAAACAAACGGCGCAGCCAACTCGCTTTAAGCAAACAGAAAACTCGAGCTGCACCCAATGCACACACACACACACATACACACACACACACTCACACATCCGTTGATGCCTTGCCAAAAACTTCATCATAAATTCGTTCACTTGGCAGTTGGCTTCGTGGTTAAAGTTTTTAAATTTCTGCTGGGAGCTCGTCGAAGCGACTTCCGCGCTTCACTACAGCAATCTTAAATCTTCATATTGAGCTACACATTGAGAACATTGAGAACATTGAGAACATTCCAAAACTTTTGTCATTTTCATTTGCTTACTTATGTTTTAAATACTTCCTAATTATCGAGATTACTTCACGTATTAAAAAAATATTTTTGTGTACCGTAGATGTCTGTAAGTCTTTCTAAATACTTTTGTTTCTTCTAGATACTTTGCCGCATGCAGTTACTAAAAGGCTTTTGTATCTTCTGGATACTTACAAATACATTTTCTAGATAAGTTCTCATCATCAAAAGTCATTCGACTGATTGGTCAATTTACCTTTGGTAATTTCTAGACTTCAGGCTACAATTGATTTCAAGATTTCATTGATATATTCTAGATACTTTCCTATATGTTAGACACTTATCTCTACTTTATACTTGAGTATACTTTAGATTCGTTTGCAAGCTTTTTTATCTTATAGACATTCGTATATACATATATATGTATATAGCCTGTAGATACTTTTGAATATTTTCGAAATACCTTCTCAACTGCCTGCTTCACACGCATTCTCCTCTCCTAGATTACTCATGATAACTTACCCAAATTATTTTATCTTCGAGATATGCATCATATTTGTATCATATTTTCTAGTTACTTTTGTAACATCAGGATACTTGAATATTGCCTAAAAACTTTCTAGGTCCCAGAATCATTCCATTTATTTTTGTTTATTTTATAGATGATTTATTGTCTTACCCAAGCATAATATATGTATACTAGGTACTTGAATCTTTTAGATACTTTTGTATATTCCATATATTAAATATGATCTTATCAGTTCATTCAGAGATTGTTTCACATTTCCTGCTGCCACTTTTACAAATGCTTCTCCAGTCTTATTGAGCTCAATTTGTCTCTTAATTTCTTAGGGCTATCATGTACATTTCCACCTTAAAGATATTCACTTGATTTATTTTGCTCACACACAAACAGGGTCGAGCCAGCCCTAGGATAATTGGGTGGCTTAAAAGTGCAGTTCAAGCTCAAAGAGATATTCATGCATCGCATTGAGCTCTCCTTATGGACTGCCGCTGCTGCTTAGTTTACATATACATATGCACATACATATGTATGCATATATATGCTTATATTTATAAATAAATTTGAAATGCCAAATATCTAAATAATTTTGCAGCTGAAGCGCAGAAACGTTCCAAAGGAAATTGCATAATATATTCCAGAAGCTTTCAATATAACTGAAGAGCGAGGGCAATGCTCGGAAGAGGCAGTGGAAGTTCAGAGTAGATGGAGTTAGAGAGAGGGCGAGAGAAAAGGAGAGAGAGAGAGGGAGAAATGTAAAACCATACTCTTAAGTCAACGGTAAAACTGTTTCTAATCAAACCTGACGTCAGTTGCAACAGCCAAGTGGATAGACGGCAGAAATTGTTGCCATGTGGCTGTAAAACAGTTTCAGTTACAATTGCAACTGTTGCTGTTGGTGTTGCTGTTGGTGTTGGTGTTGGTGTTGCCGTTGTTATTGTTAGGTAACAACTGTCACTAGCCTTTTTGGACATTCGTTATCAATTGTCAGCAACTGTTGCTGTTGCTATTGCTGCTGCTGCTGCTGCTGCTGCTGCTGCTGCTGCTGCTGCTGCTGCTGCTGCTGCTGCTGCTGCTGCTGCTGTTGTTGTTGCTGTCGTTGTTGCCATTATTGTCAGCGCCAGACGTGTGAATGCCAGAAGAGATGCCCCTTTGCAGTTTTGCGGAGTTGGCAGCTTTGGCACGTTTGGCTCTCCTACTTGTCACCCATGGATGTTGTTGTTGCTGCTGCTGCTGTTGCTGTTGTTGTTGTTGTTGTTGCTGTTGCCGTTGAGTGCAATTTTCCAATTTCTAGTTAACCTTAAAAAGCAAAACGCAGGCATATAACGAGACGGAGCAGCAGCACCAGCAGCCAGGACCTCCAGCCAGCAAGAAATATTGCAACAGAATTTCAAACAGAAAAAGAAAGAAAAAAGTGGGAAATGGAAAAGAGTGGAGAATGCGAAAAAGAAAAAGCGTAAAAGTGAAAAAGATACAAAAACACACGCCAAATTGAAGCACTGACATATTTTCCAATTTGGTGGTTCCATCTATCCGCAGGTGAGGAAACGCAGGTGGGGCAGGTGGGGCGTGGCACTCCAAAATCCCCAACTGCAGCCGTGTGTAAAGAGTGTTTTGTGCGTGTGTGTGTGTGTGTGTCTGTGCGTTGCGTATGTTGTGTGAACAATGCCCTAACTGGAAACAACAAATGCCAAAGATACCTTCTCGGCCACGTCTCGCTCTATACCCTGTAATCTGGCAGCCGAAAGGGCAGAAGGGATACTCTCTATGTCACAATTCTTATAACTATTTAGCAATATTTATAAAAAATACATTTTTAAATTGCTTTGATTTCATTTCCATCGTATTCAAGTCTGAGATATTTTCATTTAAAGCCATACCCATATCCACAGAAGCCAAATGAAGGTTGCTCCTGCTATTACTACAGCTAGTTATTGTTGTTGTTGTTCTTGTGATTATCAGGCCACGGCAGAGTGCTGCAACAGTTAGCAGCCGCCGGTCGCCAATTGCAATCCCAATACGAGTGCGCAGCCCAGCTCAGGCCAACTCGACTCTAGCCGTAGTCCGCTCTAATTTCAGCACATTCGGTCCCATTCCGTGGCCCCTTCATCATCATTTAGGCTTCAACAAAGAGCGTGAGCCGGCCGAAAAAAAGAAGAGAAAAGAAGCAGAAAACAGAAAACAGGAACTAAAAAAAGGCGCAATGACAGCTGCTCGAAATGGAAATGGAAATGGAAATGGGCTCCATCCTGGCCAGACGCCATGCGAATGGTTTGCCGCAGGCAGTGGAGCTGACAGGGCGAGCGGAGCATTCATTTTATTAACGTGCACCATGCACCGTGCCCTCTGCAGCCTCTGCAACACCGCCCCTCTCCCCCTCCCTCCCATCACGACTTTCATTTTACGCAGTTTTCTGCAACTAGTTTTTTTTTTTTTTTTTTTGGAGAATCTCATTTCGTTTCCACTGCTGCACTTTATATTCATTTGTAGGCCTAAATCTTGTTTCTGTGTGTGTGTGTGTGTGTGTGTGTGCATTAATGCCTTTCACTCTCGACAACAGCAGCTGTTGCTGGCATTGCAATTCATTTGGGTAGCAGCGAATGAAGTGCAATTACAACATTTGACACGTGTCCCATTCCCTGCTCTCTGCTTCCTCTACTCCCTCCCCCTCTCCCTCTCCATCTCGCTCTCGTTCTCTCTCACTCTGCTAGAGAGGAGCTCGCCACGCTAACTCTTCAGCACTTGTTTAGTTTTCCATTGATTTCACAGTCGAAATGCAATTTCTATTATTCAAATTTACACGGCTTTTCTGCTTTTTTGCGTGTCACGACTTGGATTTCTGAGAGCTTCTGAGAGATGAATTTTACATGCA
Source organism: Drosophila mayaguana (assembly GCA_037075325.1). Taxonomy (NCBI): domain Eukaryota; kingdom Metazoa; phylum Arthropoda; class Insecta; order Diptera; family Drosophilidae; genus Drosophila; species Drosophila mayaguana. Next base: position 5,561,183 of record JBAMCG010000077.1, read on the forward strand.
GCTCGTGATTTCAACAAATTATAAGTTCGTGTCATAAGCAATCGCTGTGATTGCCTCAACTTTATATTTATCTCGTGACTTTCCTCATGGTTTCATTCACTCGTGACACTAAACTCGTGCTTCAACCCGAATGCTCACTCGTCTGTCGCCTGAATTTGATGTCTCTATGCTAGCCTCTCCTTGGAATTGCACTCGTAGCTCCACTTGTGCCTTCTCTCGTGTCTTCACTCTGCCTCTGCTCGTGCCTCCATTCCTACCGTCATTCGTGCCTTATCTCGTGTCTTCTCTCGTACGTTTTCTCGTGCCTCTAGCTATGACTCTACTCGTGCCTCTACTCGTGCCTCTACTTGTGGCTCTACTCGTGCCTCTACACGTTCCTCTACTCGTGCCGTCACTCGTGCCTTCTCTCCTGCCTTCACTCGTGCCTCTACTAGTGTCTTCTTTCGTGCCTTCACTCGTGCCTTCGCTCGTGCCTCTACTAGTGTCTTCTTTCGTGCCTTCACTCGTGCCTCTACTCGTGCCTCTACTTGTGCCTCTACACGTTCCTCTACTCGTGCCGCTACTCGTCCTTCTCTCCTGCCTTCCCTCGTGCCTCTACTAGTGTCTTCTTTCGTGCCTTCACTCGTGCGTCTACTCGTGCCTTCGCTCGTGCCTCTACTCATGCCTCCACTACTGCCTGCACTTGTACCTCTACTCGTGTCTTCTCTCATGTCTTCTCTCGTGTCTTCACTCCACTTATGCCTTTACTCGTGCCTCTATTTATGCCCTCACTTGTGCCTTCACTCGTGCCTCTATTTCTGATTCCATCCATGCCTGTACTCATCTCAGGGTTTCGCCTTGTGACGCCTTGCTTATCTCTGCGTGCTCTGCGTGCTCTGCGTGCTCTGCCTAGTGATTGGCCGGCCATCTCTAACTGTCGAGTCGTGCCGAAAAGTTGCACTTGCCCAGTGTCTAATGCCGCCTGGTTGGCAGCGAGCGTTGCATTCGCATAAATACAAAAGTTAAGGCGACACAAGTCAAACTGACAGCCAGAGCCAGAGTCAGGCCGTGAGTCACTGCCAGAGGCAGAGGGAGGGGCAGAGGCAGTTGTCGAACACGTTGTCCCATCACGACCGCAGCTGAAGCCGCAGCAACCGCAGCAGCATAGTCAGAGTCCTGCCTGGACCTTGGGCGCTGCACGCTGATGGAGTAAATTCATGAGTCGGATGAGCGCCATGTGGAGCCTCAAATTAAGTGTGTCACCATTCATAGTGAGCGGAGGTCATGACAATGCCCAGAAAAGGACGGACAGCGAGGCAGAGACAGAGAGAGAGAGAGAGAGAGAGAGAGAGAGAGTGATAAAAAGAGGCGGGAGAGGCAGAGGGAGATGAACTAAAGTTAACTACACAGCAATTTATTAACATGCTCGAAATGGAAACCAGGACAGCGAGCGCCTGCCGTATGCCTCTGCTCTGCTCTGCATGTGGCAAGTGGCAAGTGGCATGCGGCATGCGGCATGTGGCATGTGGCAAGCAACAACAGTTGCAACAACTGCCAAACTGAAACCCAAGCCGAGCAGCTGAGGTCGGGCTGAAGTCGATGCTGACCATGACAAGGGCAACTGAAACGGCGGCGTCATCAAAATTCATACATGCAACAATCATTTCACACGCCACGCCCCCTCGCCCACACCCACAGAGCTGCCTCCTCCTCTTTTTTTTTTTTTTTTTTTTTTGTGGTAGCTGAGTTGGTTTTTCAAGGCCGCTGGCATTACGGTAATTGCATGGATTTGTCCTGGCACAACGGCAACAATAAAAGAAATGCGAGCGAGGCGAGAGACTGAGACAGAGAAGGAGAGAGGGAGAGAGAGAGTCGGAAAAAGAGATATACGCCCGCTGGGCTTTTGTGGCTCAATGGCAAATATTTGTTTAATCAATTCTATATGTATGCATATGTCTGTATGTGCACACACACACACACACACACACACACACACACACACACACAGGCAGACAGACAGAACGTCTGGTTGAATGCCTGCGGCCAATTTGCATTTGAATTCGGTATGCGCTACGGTTTTTAGGGGTTTTGTTGTTGTTTCTGTTGCTGCTCTCCTATTGAAGCGAAGAGTCGGCATCTATGTGGCTGCTGGCTGAGCTGGGCACGAAGCTGCTGCTGCTGGGCTCCTGCTGGGTTGCTGCACCGCGCCATTTGTGCACGAAAAGCATTCTGCGGTGCACTACGAAATGGCAGCAAATTGGATTTGGTATTACCCAAAAAAAAAAAAATAATAATAATACAAATAAAATAAAAATAAAACCAAGTAAGAAAACTCCTTCGAGACTGCTCGACGACGAGATCCCCTGAGCCTTTCGAATAACTGATATTTCAATAATTCTTGGCGCCTTTCTACTTACACAAGAAACACACACACATAGGCACACACTTATTAATTTTCGATAAGGTTTTTAATCGATAACAAAATGAGGGGATGAGTTCTCGATTTTTGGAAACTAACTCGATATGTGCGTGATATACACGGACCTAGATAACAAATTTCATGTCTGCAGCTCTTATATCTACTGAGATCGAAGTGTTCATACGTACAGACAGACAGGCAGGCAGACGAACAGCTTAAAATCGACTCAGCTGGTCGCCCTGATCTAGAATATATATACTTTGTGGAGTCAGCCACGCCTCCTTCTGCCTGTTACATACATTCAACAAAACAATATACCCTCATTTCCCATTCTCAATGGGTTCAGGGTATAAAAAAAGCCGAAGAAGAAGCTGGAGAAGTGAACGCAATATGTATATGTTTCCATATGCGCTCGCATTGAATAAAATAAAATATCGAGCAGCGAAATTTGTAACCAAGAAGGCTGCCAGCATTTCCGCTCACTCACACACACACACACACACAGTCAGGCATGGAAATCGTATATCAAATGAAAAGCGTCAAAAGAAAACATTGCATGTAATTTCCGCAATTATTTGAGCGCTCTTCTTCTTCTACTTCTAACTGATTCGCAATTTGCGAATGTCAGTTGCAAAGTAATAGAACATCTTCTGGCTCATCTTCTTCTTCTGCCTCGGCTTGTGTGGGCTTACGCCGTGATGAATGGCAGAGACGGAGAAGCTGCTTAAAATTGAGTTTTGGATTACAGAGCGAATATTGAATGCAGCTCCAATCTACTTTAGCATAATTGCGAAACTCATGGGCATGAGCCAAACATAGAAAACTATAGACTAGAAGAGGACACACGAAAGGCATTAGCTAAGAATTTGAATGAAAAGACGTCGCTTTTCTTAGAAGGAGGAAAATAAAGTATGAACATGGAATATATAACCACTCTTAACGTACAAAAGGATGGAGTCTATATATAACGTATGTATAACACATGATCCGTCAAAGTCCATGGTTAGATTTATTGGCATGTGGCATCTGAGGTCTAAAGTATTTGCAGCTTGAGAGAGAGGGGAAAGAGCGAGAGAGCGAGCGAAGGGGGAGAGGGAGGGAGGGTAAGATGAGGATGGAGAGATAAGCAGCTCAGCTTTAGTTAGTCGCACAGTTAGTCGTAGAGAATGCCCAAGCCTCTCTCTCTCTGTCCCTCTATCTCATTCCCTATATCTACATATATATGTATCTATGTATCTATGTATGTATCTATGTATGTATCTATAGATTTATCTATCTATCTATCTATCTATCTATCTATCTATCTATCTATCTCTCTCTCTCTCTCTCTCTGTCTCTCCCTTTAGGTATATACCTATCTGTCTCTCTCTCTCTCTCTCTCTCTCTCAGTCTATCTATCTATCTATCTGGCTCTTTCCCTCTCCCATAGCAGTCGACGTGCATATTACCACAATATGCAGTTCATCCTCAATGAAATCTGAGCACTCGACGTTCTGCTCTCAGCTCTCAGCTCTCATCTCTTATTTGTTCCATCACGCACAAACAATTCCCGGCATATGTGCTTGCTTTATGGCAATCAGCAGAGCAATACACACACGAGCACACACACACACACACACAGATGCTTCGTGCACCACAGATGCACGTTGGCTGCTCTGCATAAGTTAAATTATGCGACAACAACAACCGCTCCAGCAACAATAACAACAACAACAACTTTGGCAACAAATCGCAATTTCAGCGCTCGATCGGCAACAGCGCTGCAAGTTGTAGGTGTCAATGCCGCAACCTCTCTGCAGTACCCAAGCCACGCCCCCACCCGCCCCAGCAATCTCTGAAACAAGGCCCAGCCATAAAGCAAGCTCTATTCTCTGCACTCCCACTCCGACTCCCTACGTCTCTCCCTCCCTCCCTCACTCTCTCTCTCTCTCTCTCTTTCCCTCTCAGGTCTGCAGCATTGCATGCAAAATGTATGCAGATGCAGCTGAGGCAGCTGAGGCAGCCGCTGCAGGGGAGGGGGGGACTCGTGCTGTGGATATAGATGTGGCTATGTAGGCCATGCCCACACAATAGACTGCCTCCTCCTGCCCCCATCCCCGCCCCTCTCTCCGGGCAGATGCCTAGGCTGTTGAATAAATGTCAGCTTCCGCGAATTTCGCAATTTGAAAGCCACACAAATCACAACAGCAACAACAACAAAAACAACAAGGGGCAATGAAAGTAGCAAACTAGAGATACTAGAGATGACAATAATAAAGATGGAGCGCTGCAGCTGGATGCATGCATGGCTAGCAAATACCTTCACTTGCAGGAGCTCCATCAGCTGCGCTGCGATCAGCGATAATTGATATCGAGCTACAATGATTGCTATTGAACGAAGTTAGCAATTATCGATATCGATAGTTCGATTGCAGTTGATTTGAGAGCCAAGTCACATATGCCCCATTGAGGTCGTTCATTACAGGGTATGTCGATAAAAGTCAATGCAAACAAGAGGTGCTCTGTGTGCCAGACAGCATGCAAATGTTTCTATTTTTTCGACAGGTCTCCGCTCGCCCGCCTCATGCTGCTCCCACATTGTTGCCAGAGGTGAAATTGTTAAGCTGGACACGCGTCCTGGAGCTCTGCTCGATAGACGATAGTGCGCTACGTCGGGCATGGCTAGCCTGCCAGCCTGCCAGCCTGTCCGTCCGTCTGTCTGCCTGTTTAGCAACCATGAAATCTGGCGCTGTCTTTGGCTGACATTCCGCTTATTTGTCTTGGCTGCCCGTTCCGTTCCTTTCAGTTCCGTTCCGCTGTCTGCCAAGTCTCCGCCTCAGCCATGCCTCTGCTCCTGCTCAGCTCAATTATGACGCACATTGTGCAATTAGTCGATGAAATTTTTCGCTGTTCTCAGCGCCCGCAACATGAAGCATTTACGTGATATTGCAGAAGCTGCTGCAAACCTTCCGCAGTTGCAGCTGCAGGCACAGCCAGCAAAAGCTAATCAACAATCTGGACGTATGGAATGACAGCTTTGTGGCTTTTGAGCAACGTTCTAGCTTCATGTTGGATTACAGCTCTAAACTATTTGAGCATCCTTCGATATGACTGAGCCTGCGCTTCAATTCGATTTACTTTTACTTTTGAAACGTATGTGCCTTAACCTGAAACCTTTTTAACATTCAGAAGAATATTTGACAGTTATATCAAGGAGTTGACCTGACTGTCAAATAATTAGCATGATATAATTTACAATTTTGTTAAGGTTTTCAATTCTCTTTGCAGCCTGTTTGCAACACATCATATCAGTGAATTGACCCAACTGTTAAATATATTTAACTAGAAGATAAATCTACTTTCATAGCGTTCTCATGTCCCATGGAGCGCATGTATATGTATATAAATATATTTAATAGACATTGCTGTATGCCCAAGATAACTCATCAAGTATGCTTATCGATATTTTAATCTGGCTAAATATCTCTTACTGCTCGTTGACCAGGAGAAGTGGCCGCCTGCGACTGTTGCCAGAGACAGCTGAAGCATTTTCATTGGCTGCCCGCAATGTTTCCATGAGCAGTGCATATAAATTTCCATTAGTTTGCCGACCTAACAGCCACTCCTTGTGTGAGTGTGTGTATGTATGTGTGTGTGTGTGTGCGTGTCTGTACTTCATTTAATTCATTCGAGCGTCATCAGCTATTAGCAGTTGGCTCGCAGTTGGCCCTCAGTTGGCCCTATCTGGCAGACAAGCAATTAATCATAATAAGCAACTCATTAAATGGCATCATTGCAATCTGCCGCTTCTCTCTCAGCTTCTCGTTTCTCTGTGCTGCTGCTGCTGCCTGCCTGCCTGCCCGCCTGCCTGCCTGCCGCCTCCTGCCAGCGACAGGCCTTGACAATGGGTTAAACTGAAGTTTACAATTTATTCGCTGTCGCCTTTCCCATTGTTTGCCGCTGCTTGTTTTAATACTTGTAAAAATCCGAGCTCTACTCTCAGCAATTTCTCTGTCTCTGCTGCTTCTTCAGCCTCGTTTTCATCGTCGCGCTGTATTTATATATTTTTCTTGCATTTTTCAAGTTCTCATTTTTTATTTTTCATTTTGTATTTGTTATTTTGCTGTGTGCGTTTCTTGGCTCATTAGTGTGCATTGCTTGTGTTGGGACAACTTGTCTGCCTGTCGCGCTCTCTCTCTCTCTCTCTCTCTCTCTCTCTCTCACTCTCACTCTCACTCTCTTTCTCTGCTTCTGCTCCTTCAAGTTTTTAACATTTGTTGCTGTCACTGTTTATTGTATTATTTTACTTCCTTGGAGCTTTTTATAATTTGATTTCAAGTTGTGCAACTCAAGGAAGCAGTAAAAAAAGTCTGAGAATCGCATATATATATGCAAACCTTACCTATCCATGATATTATATATAGATATCATAGATAGGTACAGGTCAATATATTTATTTCTGTATATATATATCTCTCTCTAATACTACTCTCTCACACTCCCATAGGTCAGCAAGTACCCCAACTATATTCGATTGAGCTAAGAGAACTGTTGATCCGTATTCTGTCAATAATCGAATAAATAGTAAGTGCCTCCTGCTGACTTCCTTAAGGGCACTCAATCTTCGGCTTGCCATTGATCTTAATATCCCATATTTCTTGTACTTCTGCTCATTTTCTTTCCTTTTCTTGCTCATCCTCCTGCCTGAGCAGCGGCTGCTTGCCACATTTTGCAATTTGATTAATTTATGTTGCACGTTGCTGGGGCTAAGAGCGACGCCTGCAGTGCCAATTAGAGCCGAGAGCCAGAAGCCACGAGCGCAGCCTTTCACCTACTACATATACATATAGCTCAGGCCTGAGCTCTAGAGCCGCCCCCACCTCCTTCAGCGCCCCACCTCCTTCGGCGCCCCCGCATTTCTTGTCGCTCACGCCCTTGGGAATGTAATCGATAAGTGGGACGCTCGCTGCTCGCATTGGTGCCGGCGCTACTTGAGCTGTCATCAAAAGCTGCTCAATTTTTGATTTTGATTTTGATTTCGGTTATTGTGAGTCCGCCCACGCATTGCTCAGCCACCCATCAACCGCCGCCTGCTCCCTGCCAGTCGCACCCTGCGCAATCGCTGATTGCGCGTACAACAACATCGAAATATTCCCTTTTGACGATGGCACCCACATTATTGTTGTTGTTGCTCCTGCTGCTGCTCCTACTCCTGCTCCTGCTCCTACTGGTCTTGGCTCAGTCCTAGGCTGCTGCATGGGTCGCCCGCACGGCCTGTCGGGATCTGTTTCTGTGCCTTAATGTTATCCTTTTTCCCATTGCCTCCGGCCAACGTCAAGTGTCGTTGTACAGCGCATATCCTGTCTACTTCCTGCCCGGCCCCTCCGTCGCCCATCCCTGGCCTTGTTGCGCTCAAGGAATACCATTTCTTCGCTTTACTACTCTTTTCATATTTTTTCCTTTTTCCTTTTTTCCTTTTTTTTTTTTTTTTTTGATACCCTCGCCCAAAAAGATGTCCCACAAAGTGCTGACAACGCTTCGTGGCGAGGGCATGCAACTGGAGCAGAGCACAAAGAGCTGATTAGACTGGAGCGCTAGGTATGAATGTGAATGGGAGTAATGTGATTGAAATCAATCAATCAATCAATCAATCGATTACAATTGGCATGGGAATTGGAACTCACACTCAGTCAAAACCAGGAAACTTCTTTCAGTCCTCCCTTCTTGGTGCCTTTACTCTAAATTTCCTTAAGGCGTGATATTACAGGGTATTCCTCATAGATTCCATCTGCCCTGTTTCACTGCCCTGTGCGTATCACACTCTCATCCACTTACAGGGTATCTCACAGTCAGCCATTCCTGCTGCAGATGTACTGTCTACTTTTCCATTTTCATAGGCATTTTTGCCTCTTATTGTCTTGTTGTTCGCGCTATAACTGCTGCGCCCTCTGCCAGGACACATCGCCAGCTGTCCGCTATTAGCCTCAGCTTTAGCTCAGATCGATCCTGGGGGAGCTCTTAAAGTGGTTTCTTCTTTCCACCCGCCCTGGCATATTGTTGCCTGCTGCTGCAGCTTCACCTCAGCGTGGCCTTTTGTGCATAACGCTTTATGCTTTATCCACTTGAACTCTTTCATTTTTTTCTCCTCTCTTTTCCTATCTATTAAATCATGATTGGCTACAATTTACACACATAAGTGGGCAACGGGAGGTGGGAGATGGGCGATGGCTGAGCAAAGCTGGAGAGCTCAGCTGAATTCCGTTTGGCGACAAACGACTTTAAGCGCTGCTCCAAGGGTTGCCATGTGCTTCAAATTGTCCGAGGTACCAACTGCGGGCCCAACAATATCCACTTCAGCTCCAAGGTTATGACTACCGGAGGGGCGTATACAAAATGCTCATCCCGAGCATTTCCGTCTTTGTATACGCTGCCCCAGTACGGGAGGACAACTCTGTGTCTGCAATAATGTTATACTGATATCGTATATACATCTACGTCTTTCTATGCAACCCAACTGCAGATCTAGTAGAAAGACAGTTGTGATATATAACTACATTAAAATCTTGCATCTTACTTTCATAAAATACCTCAAAATTTAACTTTGAGTGGTATCATCCTACAATAGCATTGGGTTCCTCTCATTCTGGCTATTTTCTATGTCCCACTACAACAGCATGGAGCTCCCCTCGTGAGAATCGACTGAGAAGGGGCAATTTGTCGGACTACCCTAACTGAAGTGCTGAAACTTCCGAAGCATCAATGTAAAACTAACATCGTCTAGTTCAATCAAAAGATGAGATCTCAACCGCTCTCTCCCTAGCCAACGTCTGCGAAGGGTACTCACTCTTCGTCTGTACTAGAAGTAAACGTTTCCCTTCGATTTTTTTTTGTCCCTACTGCAAATCCGTCGGACCAGTTGCCCGCTTGCCATGCCCCTGCCAGGAGTACCAGTTATATCCGCTGGCTCATGCTCAGCCTCAACCCCAGCGGCTGCTCGAGCTACTTACACCACATTCATTGCCTGACACTCAGTCATGCGTCGCTTTGCGTTATTCATTTTGGCCTCGACTCTGGCTTTGGATTTGATTTGGCTTTGCTCTGGCTCTGGCTCTGGCTTTGACTTCGAGTTTGAGTTTTGGTTTTGGTTTGGGGAGACATTGAAATGCCAACGTAGGGGTTCCATTTCGTTGCTCTGATTGCTTCTGCCAGCGCTTTTACGCAAATTCAAGAGCAGAGACAGCTCCTCACTGCCAGAAAAGAAAATAACCCAATGCGGTGACAATTCACGAAGAACTGCAGCTGTTTGCCACTTCCTGTCAGCTGTCAGTCTACAGAAATCGTTGTTCCGATTGAGATATGTCAGTGTCGTTATGCATACGCCGTGCTTATGTTATGCATTGCCTCTGACAATATTTAAAGGACCCCACACAGTTCCAAAGGCACGTCAACTACCTCTCTCTGTCTAACTAACTGAATAAATCACTCTCTCCTAATCCTTCTCAATCTCTCTCTCTCACTCTATCCCTATTATGGCAACAATTTTAAACAAGACTTGAAGGTAGTAAGCCAATCAATCAAACCGTCAATTCAAATGAACTAGTTCCGAGGAACAGCATTTATTTATAGATTTATATTGTATACGTTATGTAATTCAAACTGATATCAATATATAAATAAGTCGAAATTTATCGATAACTTGAAACTAGATCAGACCAGAGATACAGGAACAGGCAGATGGAAGAACAGGTAACCAGGGCTACTAAAAATTTCGAAAAATAATAATGTTGCTCAGAAACTGCTTCGGCTTTTGTCTACAGCAAAATTAAAATAAAAGAAATGGCAAAAGGAATCGGAATCGAAACGCAGTGCCACAAGAAATATCAATAAAAAACGCATAAATAATAATCAATGCTGCAGGAGCAACAAAAATGAACAGAGAGCGAGACAGAGAGACAAAAAGAGAGATAGAGAGAAAATGGAAAATGGAAAAACTTCATCATAAAATGCAACATTTAAAATAATTTTCACAGCATTTTGCTTGATTTTCAAATCGACTTGAACGGTAAATAATAAATGTGTGCTTAAAATGTGTGCGAGAGAGATGGCAGAAGGGAAGTGCGCGGGGGATGAGGCGGCTCAGCTTGCTGCTGCTGAAATCACATCGCAAATCGCATCTTGTGCTGTAAAATTTATTAAAGCGGAAATTATTCATTGCACGATCGAACGAATGCTCTGATTGCAACACCAACTCAACTGTGACAGCTGTGTGAGTGTGTGTGTATGTGTGTGTGTGTGTGTGTGGTGGGCACACCTACAATCACACACACACAATCACAATCACAGCACAGCTACGGAGCTGGCGTTGATGTGCCATAATTAGCCTGCAATGTGCCAATAAAATGCGGCAATTGGTGGAGACGATTTATTTATTACTCATACGGCACGTGTGACAGGTCGAAATCCGTTATTTAACACGGCCTTAGCACATCTGCCTGTGTGAGTGTGCGTGCATTTATGCATATGGAATATAGAACTAGCAGCCTAGCAGACCTGTCTACTTGTCAACCCAACCAATATACCCTGTGGCAGACGACGGCAAGTCGAAATTAGTATATTGGTGCACTTTAAAGAAGTATATTAAAGTTCAGGCAAAGGTAAGCAGTCAGGTGGGTAGTTCGCCTCACGGATAAGCAAAAAAAATGCAGATATTTATTGAACTGCTTTATTAACAGATTTCAATTGCAGTTGCAGTTGCAGTTGCTGCGCTGGGGGGCATTTTAATTTTGAAATTTATTGACATTGTGCGGGCATTAATATAAATACTGTAAAAAGCCAACGAGATGCACAGCCGGACAGATGGACGGACGGCCGGACAGGCGGACGGACGGACTAACTGTCCGTTGTATTCATATTTAATATTTAGTGAAGTTTTTATTGCTCGCTGCTATCGCATATATTAAGTGCTTAAATATTGTAATGCGACCATAGCCGACTGGACGGACGGACGGCCATGAATGTGCGTGTGTGTGTGCGTGAGCGTGTTCTCGTGCAAGAAATGAACAATAAAATGAAATGGCATGGAATGAAACGTGAAACATAAAATTGTGGCTGACATTAATAGATGCACACACTAACCCTGTATGTATGTGTGCATGCGTGTGTGTGTGTGTGCATTCTGTGGTCATTCGTTTCAATTAAACTGCGCACACATTATCACGTATGCACACACACAAATCAAATAGGCTGCAGAGACCAATCTCTACTCAATCATCATATAACAATTGCAGTCGAACGCCCGTTCAGCAGGAAACCCCATATATATATACACATATATATGAAAAAAAATATATATATATATACTATATATATATATATATATATATATATATATATATATATATATATATATATATATATATATATATATATATGTATATATATATATATATCGATATATATATATATATATATATATATATATATATATATATATATATATATACATATATATATTATACTAATAAGAAGCTCTTCGCAATATTCCTATTACTTCTCTGACAGTCTAGCATATTATGTTTGCGACTATTATTGCGGCTTGAGTGAACATATTCTCTATGAAAATAATGAAGATTTTCAGTTCTCAATTTGTCCACGATTTATTTTGCAAACATTTCAACTGTTCATACAACCACTTTTCGCTTGATTTGCCTGCAATTTGCTTTGTTTATCCTGCTGAGAAGAGTTTTCCTTTTATGAAAATGGAATTTTGTTGAGTTTATCAAGTTGCAATGTAAAGAAACTTTTGTATGAACTGTTGATGCCTTTCAAGCAGCTATTTTATGTGCGTAATATTTGCCTCTTGATTACTAATTCAAATTATTAGAAAATAATAAATGGTTATAGTCCCTATTATTCTATTAATTTTAATAAATTTTATTTACTTATTTATTATAATTTGTATTCATTTTCATAGCTCATTAGCTAATGTCAACAGTATCGGAATGTTCAATAACATTAGCATTAGCATTAGCATTAGCATTAGCATTAGCATTAGCATTAGAATTAGCATTAGCATTAGCATTAGCATTAGCATTAGTATTAGCATTAGCATTAGCATTAGCATTAGCATTAGCATTAGCATTAGCATTAGCATTAGCATTAGCATTAGCATTAGCATTAGCATTAGCATTAGCATTAGCATTAGCATTAGCATTAGCATTAGCATTAGCATTAGCATTAGCATTAGCATTAGCATTAGCATTAGCATTAGCATTAGCATTAGCATTAGCATTAGCATTAGCATTAGCATTAGCATTAGCATTAGCATTAGCATTAGCATTAGCATTAGCATTAGCATTAGCATTAGCATTAGCATTAGCATTAGCATTAGCATTAGCATTAGCATTAGCATTAGCATTAGCATTAGCATTAGCATTAGCATTAGCATTAGCATTAGCATTAGCATTAGCATTAGCATTAGCATTAGCATTAGCATTAGCATTAGCATTAGCATTAGAATTAGCATTAGCATTAGCATTAGAATTAGCATTAGCATTAGCATTAGCATTAGCATTAGAGTTAGCATTAGCATTAGCATTAGCAGAAGACATTCAGCTGTTTCTTTTCTCTTGTTTCCGGTAAATTTCGTAATTTTCGTAGTGTTTTGTGGGCCAGTTCATTGACTTCGCCCAACTGCCTCCTGCACCTGGCTGGTAAATAATAACGTGGCCATTTTTATGGCAGCTGCCCCACCCGAAGGGGATGTCACATTGAAATAGTTGCACGCCATTTGGGCGCCATAATTTTTAGTCGCCCTCAACCAAAAAATGTAAAGAAAAAAAAAAACGGAAATACACACGAAGTCAACTGACAGAGAGCAATGGAGAGGGGGGAGAGATGGGGAAGAGAGGGGGACATACTCACATCACATACATAAGTTATGAACTCTGAAGAAGAGTGGTCGACAAAAAAAAAAAAAAAGAAGAAAGAAAACGAAAACGAAAACGAAAAGAAGGGAGAGGGGAGCCAAGGACTCGAGTAAAGAGTTTGAAGCACGCGCCAAATGCAAAACGAAGACCAACTCGAAACTCGTGGCCGAAACATCCGCAAGGCCATTATATATGCTGCCCCAGCAATGCGACACCTTGCGGAGGGGGAGGCAGGCAGGGGGACGCAGACCGGCGGTGGGACGGGGCGCTGGATTGAGAGTATGCAGCGTATAAAATATTATTCCACTGGCATTCGCAGCGCCAAGATAAACACACTTCACACACTCTCTGCCGTTTGCCAAAAATAAAGTACAAAGAGAGCAGAAAAGGAAAATTTGTTGCCCAGTTGCAGCTTACTACTTTCTCTCTCCCTCCCCCTCTCTCTCTCTCTTCTGTCTGTCGCCATTTGTAAGTTTTGCTTACACTTTGCTGGCCATTACTTTTGGCATTTGCACTTTAATTAAATTGTAAATATTTTGCCCGACTCCGTTTGATGATCTGGGAAATGGGAAATCGAGATGAAGATGGAGATGGAGATGGAGATGGAGATGCAGATGGAAATTGAAATCAAATAAATTGCCAACATGAATTTACATTTCATTTCTCACGGCTGCCTGCACAACTTGCCCACAACAATTTCTATTTGCTGTATGCCAAAGGAAAACTCTACTCGAATATATTTCATTCATGGAAAATGCGTCAGGCCTCAGGCTAAACAACAACAGCAACAAAAATAACTAAAAATAACTGGAAATAAAAGAATTCTTGAGCAAAGTCAATTGTTTGCGCATATATCATGAATATTTTAATTTTAAATAACTGCAAAGTGCAAATTTGACTAGGTGAATAAATGATGGAATCTTAATTGCAAATATCAAGCTGCTAGTAGAGCTAGCCAGAGACAAAGAGAGACAGAGAGACAGAGAGAGAGAGAGAGAGAGAGAGAGAGAGGGAGAGAGGGAGAGTGAGCGGAGCATATACATATATCAAATTTATTTTATCTACTTGCCTGTCCAAATGACAGGCGCTTCAAGCCAAATGCAATTCACTACAGAAATAAGAGAAGAAGAAGCACCACTAAATAAACTCTATTGATAATACTAATTATTTTAATTATCATAATGTAATCACAGAATAGTTATTTTTCAATTTTTGTTTCAGACTCCAACTAGGGATCGGGCGTATAAGCCCATAATCTCTATGTCTGTCCGAAGGTGCCCAGATGACGACTGACTTCAGCAGGAAACTGAAGTTTAATTCCCGTTTTACCAAACCGGAAATAGTTTCACACTTTTATAATTTATAATAAATGTATAAAAATTTTCAATCGATACATTTGTCTATATAGTTATCGAAAATTAATTGCTGGCACACTCTGTTGTTTAAATTTTGTTTCTCTGCGCCTACCCCAAGGCTAGCTTAAATACAATTTCACATGAAGAATTTCGTGGCTGAGTTTATGAGCTTGCAAAGAGTTTATGGTAAGCCCGATAATTCGGGGCTTGTCCCTACTCAGCTCAGTAATCCGACGAGCCCTTTAAAGTACGTAAAAGTTGATTGTTTGGCTAATTAACCCCGAACAGGTCTGGGGCTCCGCCGTATCGCTCTCTGTGATCTGTTCAGCTCAGGTCAGGTCTGGGCTTAGTTTCAACTTTGAATTTCTCGAGAACTGCTCTCAGAATTGCTTTCAATTCTGGGCGAACTTTAATTAATTTTACTTTTTATTTAACTTTCGCTTTGCAGTTTTAATCTGAGCAAATAAATATTTTTCTTGTTGTTTTCTTTTCATTGTTTTGCTCTGAAGAAATTCCTTTCATTAAGGTTAACTTCACAAAAAATCTGCCTAATTTATAGAATTTATCTTCCGAGGCCTATCTGTCATCATTTTTGTTTTTCTGTTTTTTTTTCCAATTCTTTTTTTATTTTGGGTCTGTAACCCCAGCATCCGCCCTTAACATCCTGCACATTTATTGTGCTGCTCCTAATATGTTGTCCCTGAATTTCAAATGCCTCTCCCTGTCTCCTTCTCTCACTATATATATATCGCACTATCTGCGCCACCCTCTGCAGCTGTGTCTCATCTCGAGGCTTTATTTTCTGTTATTATGCGCGTTATTTTTGGGTGCCTTTGGCAGAGGCTCAAGTTTTTCGCTGCCCGCTCCTCTCGCATCTCGCATCTCGCCCCACTGCTCTCTCCGCCTCCTGCTCCCGCCGCGCATAAATTAATAAAGTGTGTAATTACAAAGTTCATAAACTTCAGATACGCTCATCTGCAATACATGGCCAAACACAACGACAGCAACACGAACAACACCAGCAACAACAACGACAACAACAGCAACCGAAACTTGATTTGCAACCCCCTCTGCCGGCCTCGCAACTTCTTTCTGCGCCCTTTTCTTTGATACCCTAGCTTTGCCAGGCCTTGGGGTATATATGAATATTTGAGAAAGAGATTACACTCAAGCTTAAGCATTATCTGATGTTGATGCAAAGGAGCTCAGTTAACTGAAGTCTTAATTAGCCTCATGTAGCTATCGATATTTATCGATTATGTGGATTATCTATGCCTTAAAACTAACAATCTGCAAATTTATTTTACCATCTCAGAAAAGTTTCGAGATTAGATGGAATTTAGCCATATTAATAATATACCTTATGGATAGGACCACGCCTACTTTTGCCTGTACCAGCCCACTCCGATTCCGTTACAGCATAGAAGACACTTCAATCTCAATTCCAGGGCATACAAGAAGCGACTCTGTCAATTAAGCAACTATTTGTACTTTTTATTGCATTTTCCTTTTTTCTATTATGCTTTGTTGCTGCTGTTGTTGCTGCTGCTGCTGCTGCTGTTGTTGTTGTTGCTGCTTTGGCACTCAATTATTTAATTTAGCTAGAAGGCGGACACATCGGCTGGTGTTCACCTTTTCTGGCCCAAGGTGCGAATCGTTAGCCATTGTGCATATTTTATGAGCTAATTAACTGCCGCATTGGCCGCAGGCAATTGGCTTAAACAAGAAGCAGCTACACATAGATACACAGAAAGAGCGAGAGAGAGGAGAGAGAGAGTTTCGAGCAATTTGTGGATTATGTTATCAAATTTCTAACGCGTTATTGTTGTTGCCATAAAGTTGGCAGCGCGCTGCGCACGTTTGTTGCGGTTGGCAGCATTTCGCTGTACAGTTGTTTCTCTTGGCCCGAACGACAACACGAAAGAAGAAGCAGCGATTTATGTGCCGAGCAGAGAAGAAAAGTGCACACACGTGTTGTCCGTGTGTGCGTAGGCGTCTGTCTGCGTACAATTACTAATTAAGCTGAGCTGAGACAAACACACACTTACGCACACACACACACGCACGCACACTCAAACACACACATTTATGCTGAACCACAGGCAGGTCTGAGCCGAGTCGAAGATGTTTCCCGCTGCTGTTAAGAAAAATTACTCAACTGACACGACTCTGCTTCACCAGCTCAGTCACTGTGAGTGTGGTGTGTGTGTGTGCGTGTGTGTGTGTGTGCGTGTCACTGCCTACACCACAACAACCAGCGGCAACAGCAACAGCATCAACAGACACCTCAATCGCCGCATTCTGACGACAAAGCCAAGCCCTGCCCCATTCCGCCCGGCACCCCCCGCCCCCTTAACAGCTGCTCCCCTCCCCTCCGCCCTTGTTGGCCGCCAGCACTGCATGCATGTAAAACATTTCCGTTTTCCGCGACAAAAGTTTCGGCTTTGGCTTTTGTTTAATGCACCCTACACACAGCCAAAGGACAGCGGCCTGGTTAGCTGGCCCAACTTGTCAGCGTTCACTAATCTCGGTGCAATGCAATTTGAGGAATCTCTCAATCTGGAATACCACCGTCACTCTCTCTCTCTCTCTCTCTCTCTCTATTTCCCTCTATCTGCCGTATATCCGTCTCTTACGTCATGGTTGTTTACTAATGTCCATTCGTTCTCTTTCTATCGGTGTCTCGTTTGCTGCCCTCTTCCTCATCTTCTTTTCCGCTGTGCATTATTTACTGCAAGCTATCTCTCTATCTTTTCCTCTATCTGTCATTCGGTTTTACCCCTCTCTCCCTCTCTCACACGCTCTCTATATTTGTCCTAATCTCTTTCTCTCTCTTTTGCTTGTACACTTTAAACTCCTCTCTGTCTCTCTCTCTCTCATTCTGTATCTATATAACAATCGATTCCTCTTTTCTCGTTCTCGTTGTCTATCCCTCTTTCTATCTCCCTGTCTCTCTCTCTCTCTTTGCCTTTCGCTCTCTCACTCTCTATCTACATATTCATTTTGCTCTCACTCTCTACCATTCTCATTCCAACAAAGTTTCTTTCACTCTTTCTATCTCTCTCTCTCTCTCTCTCTCCTTCCTTGCCATCACTCACTCTTTCTCATATTCTCCTGTTTGTTGCTCTTCAATTCTTTCTCCATTCAAGTCTTGGCTATTCACTTTCTTATGCATTCTTCTTGAACGTTTTACGGGCAGCTCCACTCACATGTTTTTGCATAGAAATTGTATTTTTCAGCAAACCAATTACCTGTCTTGTTTCGTCTAAGGACTCGAAGGGCAGCTACCCTCGCTTCTCTTCCTGTCTCTCTCTCTCTCTCTCTCTCTCTCTCTCTCGGTAGATTTTCTCCATTTATGGCAGAGCATTGAAATTTCGACTACAGCTCATGAAAAATTCATTTATATTTGTATTTTTTGGCTCCACTGCTGCTGATGCTACTGCTTCTACTCCTCCTGCTGCTGCTGGTGCCATGCGTGGCGCAATTTTTGTTCTTGCTGTCGTTGCTTCCGTTGTTGTTGGCGTTGCTGGCTTTTGGCAGAGCGCGCTCAGCGAAACATCGTAAATTTGTATAATTTGAGGTTTTTTATTTTGGCAAACAACAACAGCAGCAGGAGCCGCAGTAGCAGTTAACAACGTTAACGACCACGTAGTTGGGGTATGGCCATGCCCCAGCCACTGAGATGAGCTATGCCGCCCCCGCCTGATCGCCTCCCCCTTCCACATTCCATCTACCACGCCCACTGCAGTTCAGAGTGTTTTGTGCAAATATGTAATTTAAATTAATTTTTGTGTTTCAAGCTTTTCATAGACGACGCCTGTTTATAAAATGTTGCCGCCTTGTCTACACAGCTGCACGGCCCACGCATCCGCTTTGCAGTCAGTCTGTCAGCAGGGCCGTTCGCCCGCCCATTGTACCGCGCTTAGCCTTTACCCTTCACCGCTGCCACCGCATATTGTCGACGGCTGCGCCAAACTTTCTTCATATAAAGTTTTGGCTAAGAAAGCAAAGGCAGCTGAAAGACATTTGCCTAACAGCAGGAGCAGCAGACGCAGCAGCAGCTGGTGAGGAGGGCTTTGGCTCTGGCAGGAGGCGCAGGAGGTTTGGTCTGTCTATAATCTGTTTGGCTGCAGCCAACGATGGGAGTGTCCGCCACCCTAGGCAGTGCTCGGCAATTGTAGAATTTTCATAAATTACGCATCATTAATATCTCACGCCCAGCCAGCCACGCCCCAAGCCCCTCCTGCCACGCCCAGTGTCTCGCTAATGCCAACACTCATGCCAGGGTCTCCTTCTATGTATGTGTGTGTGTGTCTGCTGCAGTCCGTCGACCGCATATTATTAATAAGCGAACACATTTATCTGCTCGGATTAAGTGCAGTGACTGCGACGTCGCCGTCGACGTCGTCGGCGACAGCGACAGCGACGTCGGCAGCGGCAGCGCAATCAAAATTATAAATTACATATTAAGCGCAGAGCAGCCAGGACAACAAGGACTCGCAGCAGCAGCAACTAGCCATCTGTGCAGCTTACAGCTGCTGTTCCATTGCCACACGTTTCACTACCACCCGTTCCTCCCTCTGCCCTCCGCCCTCCGCCCCCCGTCCACTGGCCACTGCACTGGCTGAACATCAACGTTTTGCCCATTATCAACGTCATTTGCAACACTTAAACTTTGCATTAATGCAACGCGCTGGGGTTGCGCCACTGACCAGCCACTGTGTCAACTGGCCACGCCCACACCCACCCCAACACCCACCCCAACACCCACACCCACACCCACACAGACACCCAGGCAACCCTTGCTCTGGCCTGCCATTCGCTTAATTTCGCTCATTCATTTCAAGCGCTTTAAGTTGGCCAAGGACATGATGAACGCGAATTATCTCCTTAAAGGGCGCCAGCTGTGCTTGCTCTTCTTTTAGTATTTTCTTCTTCTTCTTTTGAACATGAAATTGAAACCAAAGTGATTCCGCGATTAATCAACTGCCGCAAAGAACCAGTAGGCGGAGCAAATTAAGCAAGGCTTAGCTATTATATTACACCATTCATCATTGATTCGGCCATAATAATTATTCGGCGATTGCTCAAACCAAGCTAAAACGTTTTTAGTGAGCTGGCACGAAATGACCAGTTCAGTTCATAGCCGGAACTGGGGCCGTAATTAAAATATGCGCTCTTGCATAAATAGATTAACTTTTAAATGCAAAGGTTTATGTATATCATTTATCAAATTGAAGTCAGTGCTGGAACCAGTACCGGAACCGGAACCGGAACCGGAGCCTGAACTGATAGAGAAACTGTAAATAAAACATTCCTTTGCAGGCACATTTTCAACTTATCCCAGCAATATAAGAAGCGCCGGAACTGGAACCGGTACTGAAACTGCCATCGGAACTGGCGTATGAAACTATGATTTTCTTAAAATGGATTTGTAATCAGGTATGAAATTTAGTTGCATACAATTTCTAGAATTGGAACCGGAATCGGAACCAGAACTTGAGAAATGATTTTTAATAATCAGTTCTACAATAGAACTTTTATCTCAAAATAAAAAACTTAATAATACATCATTAATAGCAGATGAACTCAGTCCGGAACCGGAACCAGAACCGAAACCGAAACTGGAAAATGACTTTATAAATGGTAAGCCAAGTCAAACACTTTTAAGAATACAAAAAGAATACAAATGGCTTTTAATACTCTTTTCCATCCGCAAGCAACATCTAAGTTCAAATGAGCTAGTTCCTTTACGGCAATTCAAGAAACCACACCTAAACCCCTTTCGCGAACCACGTAGAAACCTTTGACAGCCTCCTCGCAGCCGTCCGAGTCATTAATTGGTTTAGTTCTCTGAGGAAAAACTGAATTTGTGTCCGGGCCTAAGTCGAGCAGCTCAACGGAGGCTCAACTGAGCCAAACGGTTTCCTAGGCGCTGAGCTAATGTGGAAGGAAGACGAGGCAAATCCTTTGCGCAAATGCCTTGACGTCAATTCGAATGGATGCAGTCTGAATGGCAGCTGCGCTCCAGTTGAAGCTATGTCCAAATTGCCAGCCAAAGAGTGTGTGCTATGTGTGTGTGCGTGTGTGCTGGGGTCGACTCAATTACGTTGGCAACTCAGCCGCAGGAGCAGCAATTGGCATCGATGGCAGCGCAAATAGAAATTTAAATGCGTCAGCAAATGGAATACAAAGGACAAACAACAGTTGGGGTCTGAGCTGGATGCTAAGAAGGGGGCTTCCTATTATATAGGTCTGTAATAAGTCAATGGCACACACACACACACACACATACACACACACACAGATGTTGATGGCAACAACAGCAAGAAATTGCCAAACAACAAAAGTGACAAAATAAATTAAATTGACTTCGCTTTGTTCAGCTGTGTGAATGTATGCGTTTGTGTGTGTGTGTGCGTGTGCGTGTGTGTATGAGGGAGCTCTGCGTATGTGTGTGCGTGAGTCTGTATGTGTCGCACTAGTTTTCTTTACACACGCACCAAAACTTGGCAACGCCAGCGACAATTGAGGCACGCACCATGCCAAAGAAAATAAATAAAAAAAGAAAAGAAACGAAACGAAACGAAAACGAAATGAAATGCGGAACGTCAAATGTCAGAGAGCGAAACTTGTGAACTAAAAGTTGGAACTAAAGAGGCAGCTCGGAACTGGAGCCCCGCAAGCCCAGTGGGTCACGTACGGCCAACTGTCGACAGTCAGCGAACGGATGAGGCCGAGGCCAACTCTCAGCTCAACTCAGAGTCAGTGCGACTGAAGTCGACTGGACTCGACTCGACTTGACTTGACTCGACTTCAGTTTCAGCTCATTTCAAGCTGAACTAAAAGCCGAGAAGGCAGCAAACCAAATTAAAAACCCAGCAACAGCCAACAGCTAATGAATAGCAATGGATGCTGGCTGGCTGAACTGGGAGGAGAATGTAAATAGTGAGTGGTGAGTGGTGAGTGGCGAGTACTGAGTGAATAGTGAATAGTGAATAGTGAATAGTGAATAGTGAATAGTGAATAGTGAACAGCGCTAGCCAGACATCAAGCCAGCTGTCCCAGCGAACAAACCAACTGCAACCAAAAACTCAGCCAAATCAGTTCGTGACTCGACCCCCATGCACAGGCGACAAAAGTGAGAGAGTGTGAGAGAGAGAGAGTGGACTATGTATGCATATGCAAAATATTAGGGCAAACAAAGAGAGCAATATAATCTCAAGAATCTAGAGTTCTCTGAAAAGTCTTGGCAAGAGCATCCATTGCATAGTGTGAAGGGTTATATTCTACTTACTTCTACTTCAATTGAACTGCAAGCGCTTTCTCTTCTGCTAATGACATGCTCATCGAGTATTGGCACTACAGTCATTGCTAGACTTTTAGTTAGGTATCTATAAATCATTATAACCCCTCTAATATAGTCTAATCACATATTGATCTTATCTATCTATCTATTTCTATCTACTGGGGAATTTTCTTACCTACTGATTAAATATAAAATCAATATTCGACTCAGATCAATTTTGTGTTTTCTTAAATAATATATATATATATATATATATATATATATATATATATATATATATATATATATATATATATATTTATATATTTTTTTTTAAGATCATTCAATTCCCCTGCATTGCTCTCCATTTCGTCTTCGACAAGTGTGTCGCCTGTGCCGGCCATGGCTGTTGTCTATTGTGTGCACGTACACGTGTGTTTGTACGTGTATTTGGCATATGTGTACATAGATGCATGCATGTGTGTGTGCGTGTGTGCGTGTGAGTTTATGTGTCTGCATGCTTGAGTATTTGCGACTGCTTTTCCGTTACTTTACATTGACTTCCGCAGCAGCAGTTGGCGCCGCATGCCAAAACCGCCAAAGCGCCAAGCGCAGCTCCCCGACAGACAGATCTTTTTCCATTGCCCATTGGCTATACCTGTGCAGAGCGTCCTACCTGGCTGCCTAGCTGCCACTGCTGTAAATCGTTGCCTGACTGGCTGCTGCTGCTGCTGCTGCTACTCCTACTCCTGCTGCTGCTCCTGCTGATGTCAGTTAACAAAGATGCTGCCATTGTCCTTGCCGTTGTTGCTGTTGTTGGTGTTGTTGCTGCTGTTGCTGTTGTGCTTGTAGCTATTGCTGTTGTTGTCACAGCATGTTAGGCACAAACACAGAGCAGGAGATACTCTCTCTGCACGTGTGTGCGTGTGTGTGAGTGAGCTAGGTAGCGCCACTTCATCGGCTTCATTCAAGTTGTTACTTTGCGCGCCTTTGCTCCTGACAACTGACATCGAGTAGCTTTGCGTGCTGCTGCTACTGCTGCTGCTGCTGCTGATGTTATTGTTGCTGCTGTTGTTGTTGTTGTTGTTATTGTGTTTGCTGCTATTGCTGCGCTTATTGTCACACGACAAAAGCTGACGTGTCATCATTATCTATTGTTTCACTGCGACGCTTTGTTGCTACTGCTGCTGCTTCTGCTGCTGCCGCTGCTTCTGCTGCTGCTACTGTTGCTGTTGCCGATAGCTCACACACGCCAGCAACACAGTTGCTGGCAACATTCGGCAGCAGTTGCTGTTGTTGCTGGAGCTGCTGCGGCTGCGACTGCGGCTGCGGCTGCGGCTGCGGCTGCTGTTGTTGACATTGCTGCTGCCTTTGGCTGCCTGCCCGCTGGCCCGTTTCGACTGTCCTTGCCGGGCGCAACGCCACTCAATTGAAATCAAGGCGAAAACATTATAATTTTCTCCTACTCCACTACATATTGATAGATTGATGGCCAACTTGCAGCTGGCACTGTGCGAGGCTCCTGCCCAAGTGCATATTTCCTCGTTTGCTTGCAGCTCAGTCCTTGAATCGAATGCGCATGATGCCATGTTTATCCATTTGTTTAATTACAGTATAGATTCTTCTTCTCCTTGCTTCATCTTCGGCCACACAATTAACGTGCTTGCTCGAAATATTAAATTCCTCGAACACGAAAAACAAGTCGAGTACATAAACAAAAACGTTGCCTACATTTGGGCGCAGCTTTCGAAGACGAAAGCAAAAATCTAATTTACTACTTGAAATATGCAAATGCAGCGGCTACTTCATGTTGTTGTTGTTGTTGCTGTTGTTGTTATTGTTGGGCGAATTGAATTTGTTGTCAATTGTTGGCCGAGGGCCAGCAGAAACTCAAAAGTTTGCACTTGCCTTTTCTTAATTTTAATTTCATAATGCAAAAATTTATGATTGCGCATACACAAAGCGTGAGAGAGAAAGAGAGAGAGAGAGAGAGAGAGCGAGAGCGAGCGAGAGGGGCGAGTGGGAGTGGGCGAGGTGAGACGAGGTTGCCAAAACACAGAGAGAAAGAAAGAGAGAGAGAGAGAGAGAGAGAGCAGCGTGCGTTGAACAAATTTCATTTGTGTGTTTTGGTCAGCCAGCAAGTGCAAAGTGCCACAGCATCAAAATTATTACAGTTACTCTATATATACGACTGCAACCGTGTGTGTGTGTGTGTGGGCGTGGGTGTGTATATATTGTATAAAGCTGGGACTTTATAATGTTTTCATTCGATTTGACGCACGTCAGCTGCTGAGAGCAGAGGGCAAACAGCTAAAGCACAGAGAGCTAAGCAGCCATACCTGCTGCCTGCAACAGCAGCAACAACAACAACAACATCGACTCTAACAATTGCAAGCAATAAATTTATAGCAGCTCTACTAACAACAACAACAACAGTTGCTGGCAACTTTTCTGTTGACGCATCATTTTCCAACTTCGTTTTGCAGCTAATGCGGCAGCAGCAGCTGCTGTTGCTGCTCCTGCTAGTGCAATTGTTTCTGCTGCTGGTTTTGCTTTATTATAATTTAAAGACAAGCGCCTGCCACGCCCACTGGCAGTCTGCTGTTTTGTTTGTTTGTGCAGCAAAACTTCAAGCTGAACGCCTCGTTGTCATTGTCATTGCCAGCCAGACGTTGCTCTGTCTGTGTGCGTGTGTGTATGAGTGTGTGTGTGTGTGTGTGTCTAGCTTACAGCAGCAACGACAACAACAGCAACAACAACTACTACGACAATGAACTTCTGTGTGCTGCGCATTTATTTGTTTTGTGTCAGTTTCGGTTACGTAAGTAAATTAATTAATTTTCAATTGCTTTAAATAAACAAACAGTTCGCCAATAGCAATGGCAACATCAACATCATCAACAACAACAACAACAGCAACAACAAGTCGAACAACAAACAGCAATAGGAAGTCTGCGTGAGGCGAAAGATAACAGCATGTTCCAACACTATCTGGCAATATTTGTATGCGGTTGCTTTGATGGCGTTGCCACTTGATGGCAATTGCCTTACAATCGATTGCTCACTTATCGACATGCGTGAGCAAACACGTGTAAATATGTAGAGGCAATGCCGATCCTAGAATCTACAATTAATGCTATTACAACTATATATGTGAACGCCTATCGATTGCTCAGAAATGTGAACGATAACAACACAAACAATTTCACGCAAATCAAATTAACTAAATATATGAGATGAGCTTCAAGTGCTATCGATAGAATGTGGCTATCGATAACTGCAATAAAAATAACATTATTAACATTAATGAAATCATATTCATTTAAGTTATCGATTGGCATATTTGGCCAAGTTATCGATAACATCTGAAGCCCATGAAAGGCAACACACAAAATGATGTATAAATACCAGTTTATCTATGCTTTGTTTGTTATGGCGCTCTATCCATAATTAATATATCGATAAGTGTTATCGATACCAGTAGTATATTTTATATAACTCATATTTCAAAGCAATGGAATATTTGCTACAGCTGCAAAAGTTCTGCTTAGGGCATAGGCCAGAAACCTATTGAAAATTGCATTAATAATCAATTTCAATTTATATCGATAACTAGCACTCGTCTGGAAAATAGCATATTGATGCCCATGAATGAATCGTTGGTTTTCATTATCATATATTATAAAGAGCCGCTGTTGGTAGGTAAAACACACAGATATACCCACACAAACATATAGAAAATATGATTAAAAAGTTATCGATAACAGCTGAACACCTTTTAATCTGTACAGCAGCTATGCATTTATATTATCTGCACTATGTATATATATTTATGTATATACTCGCATATATCCTTCATTTAGTCCGCGGCATACTCCTCCCGCTCGGCACTCGGCCGGCTAAGATATTTCATAAACCTGGCGCGGGTAGAGCAAACTTTCGGCAGCAAACTTTAACTTTCAACTTGTTTCAACTTTAAAGAGGAATTTGTCATAATGATATGGAACCAAAAAGACGTCACGCTATCTCGCTCATCCATCCAAGTTGGTGCTCCTCTTCGGCAGCTTGCTCGCTCTCCCTCAAACTGCTTGTTCCCCTCTCTCTCTCTCTTACTCTCTCTCTCTCTCTCTCTCTCTCTCTCCGTCTGTCTCTGTCACTGTCATTCGCTGGCTGTTTAAGCACTCAACGCACTATATACCCGTTATGGCTCAATTCGTCAGGCAATTAAGCTTCAGGCCGTTAAAGCAAAGGCCAGAGCAAAAAATGAAAATGTGTGTAGCTCAAGAATTTCAACAGATTTAAGCAGACAGAGCCCCCTCTCCCCCTCCCCTGCCACACTGCCCGTCGCAGTCCCCATCGAGCTAGCAGTTTCTTCAAGTTGTCGAATTTGTTCGCAAAGTGTTTGTTTAATTAGCAAATAAAGCGGAAATCTGCCTACGCGAGGACTACAGCAGTAACTGCCTGTCTGCCTCTGCCTCTGCCTCTGCCGTCTGTCGTCTGTCGTCTGCCGTCTGCATGTCTGCCCGTCTGTTGGCCATTTCTCTTAGCTCTAGTTGGCTAAGAGCGCTTTTCTCTTTGCTGCCACAGCTTTTGAAACTCACCACGAAATTGAGCGAACGCCAAGTACTGCGCAGGCCTGAAAGCAATTACGACTCGTTAGCTCTCTCCCTCTCGCCCGCTCTAGCACTCGCCTCCTCCCTCTCTCGTCTCTCCGCCCGGCAGTCCTTTCGCCTTGCCGCCCTGCCCCAGAACGTTGCGTGGCAAAGCTGTTTTACATTTAAATGGCAACTGTGGCGACAGCGGCTTCTCTTGTCTTTGTTGCAATTGTCTTGCGGCGACGGCACCAGCAGCTGCCACAGGGGCAGAGGGGGGCAGAGGGGGGCAGAGGGGGGCAGAGAGGGGCACGGCCGCGGCAAGATACCAGCAAGTGGGTCACTGGGCCAGCAATCAACAAACAGTCGGCACGCCAATCGCACAGCAACTCTTCCGCTGTGCTGACGTCACAAAGGCATTCTTCTTTTCCTTTCATTTTCTTTTTTTCCTTTTTTTGCTTTGTTCTCTGAGGATATCTCAACCAGCAAGCTCCCACTCAAGCCCTAAGCCACGCCGCCTTCCACAGCTCAGCTCACTACGCACGCGTAGCATGCCACAACGGAGATGTCGGCAAGCAGCAAGCGGTAGAAGCAAAACTAGAAGTGAACTAGATCAAGCGAGAAGTTTCCATCAGTTGCTTGAGCAAATGGAGCAAACTGGATGAACGGCTGAACTTAACGGCTCACAAACGTTTGCTCTACCTTTCTCTCTTTCTCTCACTCTCTCCCTCTCTTTCTCTCTCTCATTGCCTTTGCAAAGCGATCAGGTAGTGCAGCTTCTCGCTTAAACTCGTTATGGACAACGTTTTCATTCACTTCAGCATTCTTCTACAGTTCCTCTTCTCCAAGAAGCTAGCGCTAAATGTTTTCTTTTCTAGAGCTCCTTTCTACAAATATTCTCTAACGCTTCCCTATTTAGCTTTCTTCTCTTTTTAAAGTTTCTCTCTGCACCTCCTATTTTCAGCATCTCTCAAGCGATTCTCTCTTCACCTTCTCTGTATGAGTTCTCTCTTCCCTTCTCCTTCACCATCTCTCTATAGCTTCTTCCTTCAACTTATCTCTGCCGCTTCTCTCTAAAGCTTCTCTGTTTAGCTTGTTTCTTCAAGTTCTCTCTACAGCTTCTCTTTAGAGTTGCTCTCTGAACCTTCTATTTTCAGCTTCTCTCTCGATCTCTAGAGCTTCTCTCTTCATATTCTCTGTATGGGTTCTCTCTATACCTTCTTTTCATCATCTCTCCATAGCTTCTCCTTTCCACTTTTTCAGCTTCCTTATTTAGCTTCTTTCTTCAAGTTCTCTCTGCAGCTTCTCCTTACAGCTTCCCTCTTTAGCTTTTTTCTAGATCTTCACCCTAGAGTTTCTCTCTTCAGCTGTTCTGTAGAGCTTCTCTGTTCTCTCTTCAGCTGTTACCCACTTTTCTCGCTTCCGTTTTTCTAAAGTTTCTCTCTTTAGATTCTTTATCATATATTCCACAAGAAACAAGTTAGAAAAAGAGGAATGTCTATAGTTTCACTCCGCTTTTCATTCCGTTATTCAATTAGCTGCTCTTCTCTATTTGCTTCCCTCTGCTCAAGTAATTGATGCCTAGCAACTAGCAATTTGCCGGGTAAGAGCGGACCTTGATGGGGCAATTGCGTACGAGTACAACATATACTGATTGTTATTATTAACTGTATCACCCGTAATGTTATCTCTTAATATTACAATTATTGTTCAACTGCATAATTATCTGACCACCGTTAGTTAAATGACTTAATTAGCTCCACTGACACTGACAGAAAATTCTGTTTTTTTTTTTTTTTTTCTGGCAAAGTTCGATTTTAAAGGGTATCCAGAAAGACTTAAAAAAAGGTATATGAGCGGGATAAAGCACTACGAACTGAGCTAAAAATTCTTTATGAAGTGATATATAGAAGATGCCAAGAAGTAATACAAAAATATTTAATAAATTTTTCAAGCAATAGAATATTAATATTATATTATTAAATATTAATAAAATATTTTAAGATAATATTTTAAAAATATTTATTTATGCATACGTACAAAATATATATTTTTTGCACACATTTGTTCACCTTAAATTATTTACTCCAAAGTTCTGCTCCAATTTTATGCAGGGTAATCCGAGACTCGAGTAAACTTTGCAACAACAAAAATATAAAACAACTTTTTTATGATTAAATTGTTGTTGTCGTTGTTGTTGCACAAAATGCGGTGCAAAGTGGCAAGCGGCGACTTTTTTACAGCATTTTTTTTATTTATTTATTTTATATATGTATAATTTTTATGCTGTTTTTATTTTTTGTTATTGTTGCGCGACAGTCGTCGGCGACATTTACGTTGTTTTTTATTGTTGCTGCCGTCTGTGAGGTTGCAGATTTTTTGCTGTTGTCTTTCCATACCCTCGATCTATTGTTTATGTCTAAGAATGAGGTAGACTGGCTGACTGAGTCTATCTATCTATCTATCTATCTATCTATCTATCTATCTATCTATCTATCCATCTTTCTCTGCCTGTATCTTCCCAAATGAAAGAAGACTCTAAAATCGTTATATACATATTAATATACATTGATTTATGTACAGCCAAATTGATAAAGAAAAAGATGCTATAAATCGATAAAAATCGATATTTATGGATCGTTCATAAACACATTTTCGTCTACCTACTGCGTCGCTGGATAACAGCAGCAATAACAGGAGGATAAGAGAAAACGTGTTGCGGACCACAGGATGCAACAAGGACAGCAACAACGACAGCAACGACAACAAAAACGACAACAACAACGACAACAATGCGATGCATGGAAATTAGCGCCAAGGCAACGGCCAAGCGAACAACAGCAACATAAGCCCGAGATTAGACGTCGCACAAATGAAAGAAGCACACAAACAGAGCTTGCCCACTGATGGACAACAGGAGCAGAGCAGAGCACGGCGGAGTAGGCGTGGTCGGGGGCAGGATGCGATTGGCTGCGATTGTAGGTGTGGTAAAAGCCTCTGTTGACTGACGCCAAGAGGAATTGTTGCTCTGCATAATTGATGTTTGCTCGCATGAGTGGGCAGGAGGAGAACGGGTCGTGGCGAGGGGAGGGGCTGCCGATGTGGCGCATGAGGACAGCGAAACAAAACGAAACGAGTGGAAAACTGCGACAAGTGCGTAAGGACTGTGAGCAAACAGAAGAAGTGGACATTGAAGCGCAAAGTGCCAGATGCCGAGCCGACTTAACAGGCCTTTAAGTGTTGCATAATGGAAACAACACCGATGATTCGCACTACACATCGATAAACGACAGCAGCCATAATGAGCCACTCAACCGAGCGATGAATGAGAACAACACTCAAAACAACACTCTGCATATCGATAAAGGGAAACAACACTCGTAGTTCACTGTACGCGTATCGATAAAAGAAAACAGCACTCATGATTCACTCTGTATATCGATAAGGAGAAACAACACTTCTGGTTCACTTGTATATCGATAAAAATCAGCAACAATAATGCCTCACTCTGCTAATCGATAAATGGAAACTCACTCGGTTTATCGATAAATGGAAGCAACACTGATGGCACGACATACCGATAAATGAAAATGATGACTCCCTCTACATATCGATAAATAAATGTTTATGTATGTACATAGGAATCAGCAAAGAAGAATGACATTAAGGATTGCATGTACAAGAGACATTTTCCAGCCTCTTTCAATGCTGACAAATCATGTCTGATATTTGTTAAAATATATATTTTCGAACTTGATATATATTTTTAGGTATTTACTGTATTCTAATGTAAAAGTCTTCGCTTTGCCTTTGGAATTTTTCCTTCTTTTTTCCTGAAGACATTCTAGGCGATTATCGATGACATCATAGCTAAGTATCGATAACATTATAATCATATATCGATCATCAACTATATATACACTACAAACTTGAAATAAATATCTATAACTTATGATTAGAATGTATGCTAAAAGGACATACATGCTATTCCTAATTCATGAAACACACGCAGCGTATACGCAATATTCTTTCTGTCAAATTAGCGTAAAGAAATAAAAGTGATATAACTTCTGCTTATAATTGAGATTTGCGAACTGCCTTCGTCATGCCATACATACAAATCTCCTCTGAAATTTGCCCCAATATATATATCATATATCGCTCAATCATAGTTATAATACAAGTCAAATGAACATTACCTATTTTGGATTATCAAATCAAATACTGATAAATTTTACTCTATATCGATCTATCTATCCATCTATCTATCTATCATTCTATCTGTTTTTTTTTTTCTCCAATATAAGTCAGAGTAAGCCCCACGTTGAGAGTGCATCCAAGCTGCTTAACCAGAAGGCAAATCAAATTGTCGCCTATTTGTGCAGTTAGCTGAGAGATCGGCTCACAACCGAAATGGCGAACAAAAATGCCGCAAATGCGTGGCAGGCAAAGCACTCGACGTGGCCAAGACCTGCCCAGCTCCCAACCCCACCCCCCAGCATATGCCACAAAAGAACAGGGACAACGGGGCGTATGAAAACAGCTAAGCAGCAAACTGAAGAAAAATATACAAAGAGTTATGCGGGCAACGAACTGAGAGTGTGTGTGTGTGTGCTGTATGTACATATGTGTGTGTGTGTGTGTGAGCACAAAACATACAAACAACTCTGCTTCAATTTGATGAGCATTATTAAAAATTAATCAGCAAATTTACATTTATTTATAAGCACATACACCTCTGTCTCCCTACCGCTCCCTCACTCTAGCCCACACTCTCTCTCTCTCCCTCTCTCTCTCTCTCTCGCTCTCTCTTTGCTTGCTTTATCTTGTAACATGCAAGTGAAACTGAAACTGATGTAGACATTTAGACATTTAAAATTACGTAAATTAAATTTGTTTTTATAGCAGACAGACGCTTAACTGTGCCACACATGCACATACATCACCCACACATACAGCACACACACACAGCTGCAACTGAAAAGGGCAGCTTAATAAGTAGCGGCTACATACGCAACCCAAAGCAAAATGAAATGAACAAAACTTCACTTCGTAGTCGTCGACCCATGGGTCGAGCCTGGCGCAGGAGGTGGCTGGGCGGCGTGGCGACTGGGCGGCTGGGCGGCTGGGCGTGCCGGGTCGAATAGGCAGCCCGGGCAAAGGGACTACAAAGTAATAAGCCCCACAACGGGACGCGCCAGACCTTGGGTCATGCCCAAGCACCCTGGTAATAATGTGGTAAACTGAGCAAATGCCTCAGCTTCAGCCACTCGGCCACGTTCGACTGTGTGTGTGTGTGTGTGCGCGCGTGTGTGTATGCTGGTGTTGGTGTTGCGTATTTTGACTGCCGCGATTGCTAACAAATATGCGTATCATAAGAAGCGCTCCGAAAACACACAGATTATGCAATGCCCCAAACAAAAACAACAACAAAAACAAAATAAATGAACACTGGGCTTAAAGCTTTAATAAGCCAACAAATAATCAAGTGAACGCGGCTCAAGTGACAAAGGAGCTAGAGCCGGCCAAGTGCAAGCAACTTGGAGTTGGCTGTGATATATGACAATATTTTAGAGTGTTTATAAATTGCATAATAAAGAGATCAATCATAGGCAAGCAGAAATGTGTTTGAATTGATTCCTAGTGAAGAAGAAGCTGAAAAAACAAATCAAAATTTCGCTCAATTGAATATTTGGCACTTTAATTGGCATTAAGCTCAGGCAATGTCAATAAATAAAGTAACAAACTTAAGGAAAGACGTCTGAGTCTATCCTAAAACAAGCAAAATTAAGAGCCGAGCGTTTTCCACTAGGGGATGCTCTGAACCCAGCAAAGAGCTGATATTCCCATCAATCTACGCTTC
This sequence comes from Drosophila mayaguana, assembly GCA_037075325.1. NCBI lineage: Eukaryota > Metazoa > Arthropoda > Insecta > Diptera > Drosophilidae > Drosophila > Drosophila mayaguana. Next base: position 5,593,586 of record JBAMCG010000077.1, read on the forward strand.
TTTCACACTCAGCTGAGTCTTACGCACTCACTAGATCTAAGGATGGACATATTCCATGTCTTTCTAGTGCTCACATAAACCTGCACAGAAAATGTGAAGTCTGCTGCTTTAGCAATATTCAAATTGCCCTAATAAAAGCGATGTGCAAACATCGATTATTATCCATAAAAAGTAAATGTGTTGTCTAAAATAAGTATAAAGTATATATATAAAGTACAAGTAGAAGAATATCAAGCAAACATAACTGACACCAGCTTCAATTATTTATTTTTGATATTTGTAATTCCAAATGAACTATTTGCAGCTGGGCCCCATTTAATGAAAATCTTGACCACGCAATTCGTTAAATATGCTTTGCCTTTAACATTAAACTACTTTAAATATATTTTGCATACAGCACAGGCTGTGAGTTTTGAAAAACAATTTCCAACTAGAAATTTCCCTATTTTATTTTTTTTTTACAGAAAGCGAATGAATTTGATTTTGAGCTCTGCCAAATGTAATTAGAAATCTGTGTAAACATTTTCCCTTGAATTTGGTCTTTTGCCTTTGTATAAATATTTCAACACTTGCCCCGGTCTCAATTCGGCTTTGTCATTGGCTTCGAGTGCGAGAGTTTATTGCCATAAATTACTTAATTTGTTTACCTTTTCACAATTGAAAGCCCATTGAACGTGTCTGCATTTAGGCCAATGCCCCAAAAAGAAGAAAAAAAGTCAAAGTCTCGAACCCAAAAACAGCGATGTAAAAGATTCCTTCGGTGGGGCTAGGGCTGGGGTTGGGCCAGGGACTGGGGCTGGGACTGGGGCTGGGTCGAGCTGAAGAGTTGAAGGGCTCGTTTGTAACTTTCAATGTCGTTTATTCAACGGCCGCCGCTTCCTGCTGGCATCGAAAAAAAAACAAAAACTTTGCAGTTGGGCGTTACCGCCTGCCGAATACTCATTCACGGTCCAAATGCTGCCAGAGCCATGTTCCACTTTGCCACGTCCCCAACTATAATATTTGTGCAGGACAACTAAGATGAGATGACGATGAGCAGGAGTAAATATTCAAAAATGCGAGCTCCATACAGGCAGGACATTGCATTAGGCCAATATACTCGTTTCACTTTCGTAAATGGGTATGAAAAAAACGAGAGTAGCTGGCAAAAGTTTCATTTACAGGCAACAACAACAACAACAACAACAGCAGCAGCAGCAGCGACAACATGGCAAATGCCCAGCGCAAATATCAATGATATGTTTGCTAAAAAACACGACAAGCCGTCGCCTGGTCCATGTTGACGACTCGGCGTAGGCGTCGCCTCCAGTTGGAAGATGACTTCGACTCCGTGGTATACCCTGCTGGGCGCGAGCTTGTTCAAATGCGTGCTACAGGCAGCAGGAGGCGTGGCCAACTGCATAAAGTACATGAACCAGCCGTCCGTATGCGCCCATAAAAGTGACAGACCTCGGTTTGATATGTCGTCACACCCTTTATTTGATTTTGTGAAAAGTGCCGGGTATTTGGTAGTCGGCCACAGCCCAGCTGGAGTACTTCTGGCTTGTTTTCCTCTTCATTTTGTACGGATAGGTCATGTAGTACAGTCCATCTAACCTTCAGTCGCAGCTGGCAAAGTTTTTGGCACAATTGGGTCATGGGTCCTTTGGGCCGAACGTTTGCTTCTTAGCCAACATTACGTGGTTCGCTCTTAGCCAAAAACCGAAACCCCAAATAACAGCCCAGACCTCAATCCAATCCAGCCAAATAAACAAACAAGCAACTCAGCCCAGCTCGAGCAATAATTGTAAATTAAAATTAAAACGAATGTTGAGAGAGAGGAAGAGCGAGACAGAGACAGAGAAAGAGAAACAGAGAAGGAAACAGAGGGAGAGAGACAGACTGGATACTGATTCCAAGAAGGTTTCCCATATTTATTTAGAGTTAAGAAAATGTCTAAAGACTCTTCAGGTTTTAGCCAACGCCTGATTAATTGCTATCGATACTTATTATCGCATATAGACACTATGTAAACTATATGCATCATATTAAATACTTTAATATGCACTACATATATGTATTATATAGAAAGATGTGTAGATATGTATTTATTTGTAGGTGTGCTGGCCAAACAAGAGTGATACCATTTTCGATAGCTCCATTTCCGCAACTGTTGAAGTTATCGATAACTCTTAGGTATTAACGTGCATAATAATAGCTGCCATCTGATTATATGTAGCTTTAATTCCAAATTAAACTTCCATTGAGATAGAAATAGATGAGTTGATTGGACTCCTTCATCGGAAACACTTAGGAGCTTAGATAGCCCATAGTTTTAACTTCTAAATTAGGCTAGGTACAACATAATAACTTAAACCAGTTTCGATACATAACAAATTTCTTATGCCATTAAGCCCTATTCAGCCCATTTATAACAGGTTTCAGTAAATACAAAAGTATCGAAAGACATTTTTATATGATATGGTCTGTCTCTATATATACATGACACAGATAAAGATACACGTGTAAGTGTATATATATGTACATACATATATATATAGATCCCATTAAAAACAGAAATGCAAGCATGTTTATCTCTCGTTTTTCTACTCACCTACGCTCGCATCTTTTGCTATCTGAGTTGTTCTCCTGAAGTCTCCTTCGTTCCGCCATTATTTTTGGCTGTTTTTGTTTGTTTGTTTCGCTTTGCTTACGAAAATGGATTGAACTCGCCAAGGGGCGCCACTTAATACGATGTGGCTCAGTTTCAACTGCTCGCATTATGACCTATGTATCCATTATTGCTGGCATTGTTGTTGCTGCTGCTGCTGCTGCTGCGGGTGCTGCCTGCTTTTGGCCTGCCTAATAGCTAACGTTTCATCTAATTCTCAGCTTCGTTGCCAGACGCTTTTGTTCGCATTTTGCTAATGTATTTTTGCCAACAACAACAATGCATAATGCCGCCATATAGCAAACAGCGGGTTATCAAAAGCGCAAAGCTAGCTCCAGTCGCAGACTCAGACTCAGACACAGCCACAGCCGCAGCTGGATTGCGCACAGTGGTGCAAGAGTTCGTTGATATTGTTTGTAATATTTTGTTTTTAATTTCTTATTATGACAAGTCAAATATTGCAAAATGAAATGCATTTTAAGTGAAGCTGCAAGCATAGCACGCGAATAACTGTTGTCCGCTTCTCGATGTCTGCAAATGTTCACTCACACTCTCAGAAAAAACTCAGAGAGCACGATTGAGTGATACTTTCTAACAGTGCTCAGAGAGCAACCGATTGCATTGTTTCGCTAACGAGCTCATTCGCGATCGGCTAGAAACCGTTTTTTGTTGTAGTTTTTGCTTTCATTTTGCTCTCGCCCATACTTTTGGTTGAGTGTAGAGCAGCAGAAAGTCGTTTGTGCATGTATTGGTAATTATGCGGGTGTTGCGTACGTGAACTCAGGGTGTGTACACAGTCGCAGAAAAAACTCAGAGAGCACGATTAAGTGATACTTTCTAACAGTGCTCAGAGAGCAAGCAATTGCATCGCTTCCCTAACGAGCTCATTCGCGATCGGCTAGAAACCGTTTTTGTTGTTGTGTTTTCTTTGTTCTTGCTCTTCCCCATCCTTTTGGTTGAGTGCAGAGCAGCAGAATGTCGTTTGTGCGTGTTTGGTAATTATGCGAGTGTTGCGTACGTGAACTCAGTGTGTGAACATGTGTATGTGAATGTAAAGACACTTGCATTGACCTTTACATTTTAACTACGAGCGTCAATCGTACTATCTCTGTCTAACCAATGTTCGTTACGGGAGCGACACACGAGTAGCGCAACTCAAGGTGCTCAACAGAAAACAGAAACGAAAAGAACCGAAGTCGCTTGCTCAGAAAGAGAGCGAGAGTGAGTGAGCATGATGTTTTTTCGGTGAATTTTGCGAATGGAGCGTAAAGAATTAAACGATCAATTGTTATTTGCAGTTCATTTTTGTTGAGTCGCATTTACATATAAATATTCTAATTTATTTTCAATTTTTAATTTTCTAATGTTAACTTCATATTGCCTGTCGGCCAAAACTATTTTGATTAGTGATTATTTTGATGTATGTATGTATTTTTTAAATTTCAGACCACGGTTGTTTAAATAGAACAAACACACACACACACACATACACATAAACGCCGACATACAAATCGACTTATAACTAGATATGGAGGCTTAGCTCTAGAATAGGCAGAGTTGAAAGTAGAATTGATTCCATCTGCTGCAAGTGCCCGCTAATGCGTGTTCTTAAGTCACGACTGGGATAGCTCTATCCAGCTCTCCTACTCTCAGCCTCTCTCGCTCGCTCTCCCGCGCACTCAGCAGGCTATTCATAGCATCCCCCTACGCCCACCCGCCCATTGCATGTTATCAATGAATTTATCAATTGAAATTCGCTTCGATTCGATTGTGTGTGATAATCCACACTAGGTTCTTCTTTGCGTGACATGGGCGTGGCACAGTGGGGCCAAGGCGTATAAATCAATTAGCATTAAGGCAAATAGGGTGAGAATAAAAGTAAAACACTAGAATTATTTTTATAGAGCAGTTGAAATTGCTAACAATGCGAGTGCGAGTGTGAGTGTGAGTGTGAGTGTGAGTGTGAGTGTGAGTGTGAGTGTGAGTGTGAGTGTGAGTGTGAGTGTGAGTGTGAGTAATCACGCTAAAAAGTCACTTAATTGCGTCAATTTAAGTTCTGTTAAAATCAGCTGCACCACCAACAGCAGCTCTCAAGGACAACGATAATAATAATGACATTATCAAGATGTTTCAGGTCGCGGCAACAATAATTGACGGGAGTGCGGAAAATCTAGAAGAAAAGAAATCCATTTTAGCCAAATGAGCTAGACTACACATACCCTGGAGAGAAAAGTAGTCACGAATAAATGTTTCTAATTTAATTTCCAACATTTAGCTGAACTACAGATACCCTATTTTAAGCACACAGTTACACTAGAACACCATATAATGGCTATGAGATACCCTGTTTTGCTAAAAAAAAGACTACGAGATATTTTGCATTTGCTTGAGAGAAAACAAACGAAAATAAATTAAAAATTTAGTTCAATAAAGAAATGATTAGCTTTATGATACCCTGTAAAAAGTATTTTAAATATGAAAAGCAATTGCATACTTCCTGAATTACAAAAGCCTCAAGAGAAGAGCAGCATACATATCTACACACATATATACATACAAAAAGCTTTGAGCAATCATAATATACCCTACAGTCCGTACATTTTGCAGGGTATACAACGTTTATGTGGCTCTTTTTATTGCGTTGTTTCTTTTCATTTTATGTTTCGCTTGGCTTTTGCCCTGTGTTGTTCTTCTTCTTTTTTCTTTCGTTCGACAAGGCGGGGCCCATTGAAGAGGGGTACGCATGTGTGAGGACATCAAGTGGCAGGAGCAAAGATGCTCGTGAGAGCCTGGCATGGAAAGTCACTTGGCATCGGAAAATCATTGAACCTGCCCAGGCGGACTAATGGCCCAAATGGTAATCGCTACTGCTGCAGAAATCCCATCAAGTTTTCCCTTTTTGCCAACGAGCCGCTGCCTCTGGCCTCTGAGCCGCTATCAGACGCATCTTCAAGGATATTGATTGCAAAATACTCACGTATTCATTACCAGACAAACAACTCAACTCCAAGTAAATTCAATAAAGAAAAAAGAGTTCCCTAACCACGCTTACGACTAATTGATGAACAGCAATGCCGTAAAGCGAATCGGACTCCATTGGGACAAGTCTATGGCCATGTGGCTTAAATAGAGGAGCTAATGACTGGCTAAACCCATGAGCCAGGAAACTGTTAACAGAGCAGAGTTAGCAACAGAGAGCAGTTAACATAGCTGTTAAGCCAGATCTGAGCAGGGGAATTAGGCAGTTCAAATAATATTCGTTTGCAGCTAAAAGCCGGATTATAGAGCCAGGAAACTGTTAGCAACAGAGAGCAGCTAACATAGCTGTTAAGCCAGATCTGAGCAGTGACATTAAGCAGTTGAAATAATGTCCGTTTACAGCTTAAAGCCGGATTATAGAGCCAGGAAACTGTTAGCAACAGAGAGCAGTTAACATAGCTGTTAAGCCAGATCTGAGCAGGGGAATTAGGCAGTTCAAATAATATTCGTTTGCAGCTTAAAGTCGGATTATAGAGCCAGGAAACTGTTAACAACAGAGAGCAGTTAACATAGCTGTTAAGCCAGATCTGAGCAGGGAAATTAGGCAGTTCAAATAATATTCGTTTGCAGCTTAAAGTCGGATTATAGAGCCAGGAAACTGTTAACAACAGAGAGCAGTTAACATAGCTGTTAAGCCAGATCTGAGCAGGGGAATTAGGCAGTTCAAATAATATTCGTTTGCAGCTCAAAGTCGGATTACAGAACCAGGAAACTGTTAACAACAGAGAGTAGTTAACATTGCTGTTAAGCTATTACATTAAGCTGTTGAAATAATGTTCATTTGTAGCTTAAAGACAGGAAACTGTTAACAGGGCAGAGTTAACAACAGAGAGCAGTTAACATAGCTGTTAAGCCAGATCTGAGCAGGGGAATCAGGCAGTTCAAATAATATTCGTTTGCAGCTAAAAGCCTTAAGCTCTACACCGCATCGCCCTCGCATTGAAGTGAAGTCCACTTGGTTCGATTTGAGCTATTCGAAATTTTGCATATCTCTCTCAGAGCCGAGTCGAGGCCTAATTGAAATGCCAGCTCTATGAGTCGTGTCCATTTTTTGGCTCAGATTGCAACTGCCCAGGCACTGGCCCTGGCCCTGGCCCTGGCTCCAAGTGATGTGGTTGCAATGTCAGTCAGCTGACTGTTGCTGCAGCTGCTGTTGACAGCAACTGTTCCTGATTAGCCATTGGTGCATGCTATTTCGCCCACTCGCCGGCTGATGTGCATTCAAATTGCCTGCAACAGCAACTACTTTATAAGCTGGCCCAGTCCCAGCCCTGAAAAGAAGACTGGAATAGCAGCAACTGGTCAGCGGCAACTGGTCAGCGGCAACTGGGCAGCAGCAACTGCGCAGCGACTGGCCAAAAACACCTCAAAGTAAACAAATTTTCAGTTTGCGCACTAATAAAAACGCAAACAGTGATCGGACCCCAATGTCCTAGATTACTGCCCGCCCAGCGTCAACCGCAGTTGCTGTTGCTGTTGCTCATGGGGATGACAGCGAGGCCCATCCGATGCTATTAAGAGGAACAACAACAGCAGCAGCAGCAGCAGCAGCAGCAGCAGCAGCAGCAGCAGCAGCAGCAGCAGCAGCAACAGCAACAGCAGCAGCTCCATCCAATCGTAGCTCATTAAGAGGCAGAGGTAAACAACGGCGGGAGTGACTGACTCTAAAATACCCTGTATGTACCTCGTAAGTTCTTTGTCTACTAACTAAGTCAACAATTTATTATCTCAATGAACCTATTGAAAAGGGAATAACAGGGTATACTGTTTCTTTATAGCTCTTGTGACTTAAGCATTTCAATTAAAATTCTAATGATATCGATATTTATCGGAGTGGACAATGAATTCGTCTAGTATAGTTGTATAGCAACAAATATAGAAGCACAGTAAATGATGCACAAAGTAAAATATGTGCTTTTATTACCTATCGATAATTATCGAGTTGTAAATAGTATATTATTATAATGTATCACTGAAGTGATGTAAAATATGGTCGATTATCAGTTTGATTATAATATATTATTCTAATGTATTACTCGATAACTCGATAAATACGATAGTCAATAATAGCAAATAATTTTATTTAGTTTTTTATCAAAAGAAATTAATGTATTTATTATAAAAAGTTAATGTATTCATTATATATATAACGATTAGACTTATTTAAATAAATATTGATGTTAACAATGCAACTGATCCAGTTTCTTCTAACAGAGATGGAGAGCTATCGATAGTAAACGTCATCGATAGTGGGCGATAGTACGCCACCCATCGTGCCGATAGTGCCATCGATAATTCGTCACATCTATGTTCTAGTGCTAAGAACAAATATACATATGTATATACATTTACTCGATATGGTTATAATATAATGTTTGCCAATCGATAATTATCGACAGTAAATGATAAGACATTCAATACATATATTTAAATTGATTGAGCAATGCAGATGATGCTCCTCAACATCATAAGAGCGAAACCCTTGCAAAAATATATACATATGTATAAAATAGCAAAAGATTATCGGAACAAAAGAGAGAAAAGGACAGAGAAAGCGATGGAGGGTAGGGAGCGGGAGGGAGAAGGAGATGCACAGTTAAGTGGAGATAAAGCTATTCATATGTATATGTGAGACGCTGATACGCAAACCAAAGTGAATCAGCGCGCTCACACACACACACACACAGTCGCATCGACACACGCACACACCCACTCACAGAGAGAGAGAGAGAGGGAGAGAGAGAGGGAGCGTCCAGCTGTACACTGAAACCAAATACACTTAGGCGCAAAGTAGCGGCATTTATGCGTGTGTGCGTACCTCAACAGGCAGCTGCTCGTTGAAACTGGAGCCCGATTTAATAGTGGGTAAAGTGCCTGAAACGAATGAAGTGGTTCAGCAGGGGCAGCGGTAGAGGCGGAGGTAGAGGCAGTGGCTGTGCAGGGCGTATTTTTCGTGTTGAGCTTTTGAGCTGCATCAACTACGCAATGGAAAACGATTTTCATTCGCCTTAAATTCCCAACAAAATCAAACGAATTTCAACTGATTGCCGACTATTAGATACCCTAGATACTTAATCTTGGAAAGGAAAACATACATATTGCAAATTAGGTTAGTTAACTATATTGCTCAAACAGACTTTGAACCTTGTTGGATCATAAATATATTTTCGTAAAGTCCAATTTGTTTTAGTTTTTCTATAAATAACTTGAACAAATTTACTCGAAAACTGAATGAAGACATTTCTGTTCGGACTTCAGTCCGAATTAGGTAGTGCACATAATTTAAGCACGTATGTATCGAGTAGGGAGAGCTTGCTCCGTACGACTTTAATCTGAACTATATATTATATATTGTAGTAAGTTTCATTCCGAGTGATACCATCCATATATTTCTTACGAATACACTCTGAATTCGTTCGTAGAATGAATTATATCGAGTTCTTGGGCATCGACTTTCTTCCTTTTCAATTCTCTAACTAACCTACGCTCTGCTTCTTTTATTTTGATTACATTTCTCTGAGTTTCAACGGAATTTCGTCTCAACGTACTGAAGATAGGACACCAAATTACTATAGATTAGCGAAAGTATTTCTCAAAATGGTCGAGTGTATTCGGTAGTCACTGTAGCGACTCTTCCCACAGCCATCCTCATTTGTTTTCGTTGGTGAGATGCCCAAATATGTGCACATCGCACAGCCTGGAGAATGGTCTCAGCCTCTCCTTCGCTCCCTGCACCCTCACTCGATTGGGGGAGATTTTCGGGCAATTGACGCTAATCCCGTGATTTGCGCAACTTTCAAATTTCGTTGATTTCTTTTCCTGGCACTTTTATGACAGCGACGTTTAGCTTATCTATAAATTAGTGCAGGGCCGACTACAAATCAGCGCTCGCAATCTCAGTTCCTTTGTGGGCTTGTCCAGTTGCCCAGGCAAATGCAAAATCTATGCCAATTTATGTAAATCAAAGTTTAAATGAATGTTCGAAGACCTCACACCCTCGCTGAAGCCGAAACAGAAACAGAAACCGCACCAGACGAAACCCCAACCAGAGCAAAGACCAGACCAGGCCAGGCCAGACTCAACCAGACGTAACCAGACCAGACCAGACCGTACCAGAGCCCAAACCAAGGACAATTCCAGACACCGAAAGAAACCTATTTGAACAGACGTTGCGGAAGTGCGAGTAAGCTGGTGTCTCAACCGAGCGAAAGATGGACCACCAAAGGAGGAGCCCTGCAAAAAAGGAAACACCACTGGGAGGAGGCGGTGCCATACTTTGCTTGTTTGCCAGCCGCATAATTCAATTGGCGTCGTCTACGGCGAAAAAAGAGCAGCATAAGAGTGAAAAACAAGCAGGACTCGGCGCAAGCACACAATTGAACGACCGAGCGATACCCTGTACGTGAGCATGAAGTGAAGGGAACTAGATGCTAAAATGAGTCAAAGTTATCGATAATTGAAAATGTTAAATTGTTGAGAGAAAATAAAGTAAATATTGATATGTAAGAAATTTATGTTTTAAAACAATCGATAAATAACGAAGTATAAAAATCGATAGTTGTATACTAAAATCGATTAAATTTGAATCGAAAATTATTGATATTTATAGCAAATTTTATTTTATCAATATCTGAATGAGAAAGAATTATATTTTCTTTAGACCGCCGATAGTTATCGATATATATATATACGTGCTATATCAAGTGATACATCAAAAACAGTACGCCCGCTCAGGAGTCATTTGCACCTTGTGCAGGGTATGCGAAACTCAGCCAAAACAGAACAGCCACAAGACAAGAGAAGAAGGACACGCCAGGACACATAGACAAATGGACGGGCAGACAATGGGACATCTGGCTGCTGCTGCTGCTGCTGCTGCTGGCTGTTCGCAACGTTTTCTTATGGCGCTGTCACCTACGTTACCGGCTATCGAGTTTCCGTTGGCAGAGGAATCAATGCAGCTGTCGTAGAGCTGTACTAACTGCTGCTCCCGGTCCTCCTCCTCCTCCTGCTCCCGCCTCTGCTCTGGCTGTTATCCTGGCTGGCCATCCAGCCGGCATTCCGTTTCCACAAAAAAAAAAAAAAAAGAAATCAAGTAAATTGTTATGGCAATAGAACATTTTCATATTAACATTTGATGCGACTTTAACCGATTTGATTTCTGCCCAAGGGGCTTACGGGCTGAAATTTCAGGTCGCTCCACAACTGGGGCCCCGCATTCCCCGCAAAGCAACTTTGTTGTAATAGCAATGCGAATATTCCAGACACTTAGAGAATGCTGACTGACTTTGATAGGAGCATAATGTAACTTCTATATAAATATTATTTTTGTATGTTATTCGAGTTCAGATTTGAAATAAGAGATCTCAAATATCTGATAAGAGTTGCTGAGCTTTGTCTGGGCCTTACATACTTATCAAAGGTAATCGAAAATGTTTAACATATTTAGCCTTTTACTTAATTGATTTATTCATATTTTTTATTCAGTTTCAGTTTTAGTGCAATTCCTAACACAACTTCAATTTTCAAGTGAAACCTGCTTGTGTTGCGCCATCTGTCGACATATTTATGCAAGCTTTTTGTTTTTATAGCAGCTTTTAAGCTGTGGTTCGTGCATTCGCTATTGGCGTTTCAAGTTTAGCTTCTAGAGTGGAGAGTTTGCTGCTGACCAATAGGAAAAGCAGGTAAGTAAAGGTATGCAAAAGAATAAAAAATATTAATTTGAGATTATGTTTTTTAATTCGAATAAAATAGCTAAAATTAATAAAAATAATAATTTTAATAAGAATCAAAATTATAAACATTTTATTATTAATCGCTTTATTTATTTATTTTTGTTTTATTTTATTAATTTTATATATACATTCTTTAATTCATTTTTTCAAAAATCAAATACATTATTTAAAATATTTTTAATAATAATCAATATTATAAATATTTTTATTATATATATATATATATATATATATATATATATATATTATTTATATTATATATATATTATTTATTTATTTATTTTGTTTCACTTATTATAAATTTGAATAATACAATTTTTGTAATTTTAATTATTTAATAATATTTTGTATAAATTGTATTAATTAATCATTTTATTTTATTAATTTTATGTATACATTCTTTAATTTAGTTTTTCAAAAATCGAATACAAAATTATAAATATTTTTAATAATAATCAATATTATAAACAATTGTATTCCTTATTTATTATTTTTTTATTTTTATTGTATTTCATTAATTATATATGTATGTATATACTTTTCTCTAAATTTTAATAAAATATTTAAAATGAATAAAAATATTATTTTAATGATAATCAAAATTATAAAAATTTTATCAGTAATCGTTTTATTTATTTATTTTTATTTTATTTCATTACATATACATTTTTTGTTTTGCTTTTGCACTCTAAAAAAAACTCCTCCTTCTCAGGCTCCAAGCTAAACTCCGTCTATGTGATCTGAGCGTTTATTATATTGAAAAATCCCTATGCACACTTGGCCTTTATAACGAGTGCCCCAATCAGTCAATGGCCGCGCTTTGTTTACCCTATTGAATATGCAAGCAATTCGAACTCATTAGTAAAGAATGTGTTTTTTATCATTGGCTATTTTGGTAATGCTGTAATCCCAGATATGAAAAATTCCAGCAACAACTGCGTGTCAAAAGTTGCGCAAATAAACAAATCATGAAATCAGCATATAAATAATAATCATTTATCGCTTCAAATTATTTGTGAGTTCATTCACATCTATTCACAATAATTCAATAATCCTTTCCACACAATTAGACTATTCGACTGGGATAATCGCGCTTTGACAGAATCAAATTTTTCATATTAATTGCTTAAACAATCTACACAATATTTAAAAAAAGATTAAGTTTGTAATTAAATAAATAGATGAGGTCAGTTGGGAGGTTATTATTTTTCTAACAGAAAATTGCTTAGATTTGACTAAAATTGAAATATAGAAAGAATCTCAGCCTCTCAGTTTCTTTCTCACTCAATCTCTGTTTCTTTCCCTTTCTCCTGCTGTACTTGTCGTTCTTTTTTCATTTATCTCTCTTTCTCTATGTCTTTCCCTACCTTCGTCTCTATATTTATCTATCTATTCTTTATCTATGTCTCTCTCTCTCTCTCTCTCTCGCGCTTTATCTCTGCCTGTCCATTCCTCCGTCTCTGTCTATTTCCTTATGTCTCTATCCCTTCCTCTTTCTGTAATTCTCTCACTCTCGCTCGCTCTCTCAATCTTTCCCTACCTCTATCTCTATCTCTATCTCTATCTCTATCTCTATCTCTATCTCTATCTCTATCTCTATCTCTATCTCTATCTCTATCTCTATCTCTATCTCTATCTCTATCTCTATCTCTATCTCTATCTCTATCTCTATCTCTATCTCTATCTCTATCTCTATCTCTATCTCTATCTCTATCTCTATCTCTATCTCTATCTCTATCTCTATCTCTATCTCTATCTCTATCTCTATCTCTATCTCTATCTCTATCTCTATCTCTATCTCTATCTCTATCTCTATCTCTATCTCTATCTCTATCTCTATCTCTATCTCTATCTCTATCTCTATCTCTATCTCTATCTCTATCTCTATCTCTATCTCTATCTCTATCTCTATCTCTATCTCTATCTCTATCTCTATCTCTATCTCTATCTCTATCTCTATCTCTATCTCTATCTCTATCTCTATCTCTATCTCTATCTCTATCTCTATCTCTATCTCTATCTCTATCTCTATCTCTATCTCTATCTCTATCTCTCTCACCCATCCCCTCTCTCCCCTCTCCGTCAATCTCTCACTAACGCACTCTCTCTGCCGTATTCACTCTCTTCGTCTTTATCTCTCTCCTTCGCTCTGTCTCTCTCTTTGTCTCTCTCTCTCTCTCTCTTTCTCTCTGTATCTCTGTCCCATGTTTTTCCTTCTTTCTCTTATTCTCTCAATCTGCCCCTCTCTCTCTCTGTATCTCCCTATTATATGCCGAATGCTGCTTTACAGCCCAAACGAACTCGATATATATTTTCTTTCAGTGCACAGATCGAAATATGTCCGCGAGCTGTGGCCTGTCAATGCGTAGTCAACGAGGCAAAACAATTTGCTAATTGCAATCGGAATTACGACTATCGGCAATGAAGACAAATTAACCCCAAAATGACTGGACAATATCAGCAATCCAACAGATATATACAAATACATTATATATATGTGTATATATTTCTTCGACGTCTGTCGATTAGGTCATCCACAGATTGAATCCTGTTCAACTGTATTGGCACTCAATCAAACGTACCGACAGGGAACTCTCAGTTAAAGTAATGCGAAATGCATCCATATATCATATGGCCATTTATCATCTAGTCTATACTATAGATGTTGTTATAACGTATCAAGAGTTGAATGCGCCGCCAAACAGAAGCTAATCAAAACAATGCGCAAAATACATCAATACAGCAGCAACAACAACAACAACAACAACAACAGCAGCAGCAGCAACAGCTTCACAATGGAAGCTCAGACAAAACGTTTTTGATGCCCTATCTAAGGCTATCTCAATTAGGCCATTCACTTTACATACCATGAGTTGGCATATATATACATGTGTATATGGGGTATATATTCAATGGTACGAGCTGGCAATACTTTTAGAGCACACCTCGCAGAGCTACTGAGGCTACTGCACCAACTCGACTACTCACACAGCATTTGATCAGTTAGAGTATTTACGAATTCGACGCGTCGATCAGCGGATTTCCCTTTGTTTGTTTTTTTCTCCCTTTGTATAAAGTTTTGACAGAGATACCCAGCATTTGGGCAGAGTGTGGGGTTAGCAGGGGTAGCGGCTTGGCAGGTGCTCAATAGTCGAGCGAGCATAAATAATTAATGTACAAATGAATCATGTGCGAGGCAGAGTAGTCGACTATGCAATGCCCTGTAATCAGTCCAAAAATAAAGAACAAATTATAGAAGATTAAACAAATATCTATATAAAGGAAAGTAAACAAGTGAGCGTTGCCGACTGCAGCATACTCATTCTCAGCCTAAACTCTGGCAAATCCGTTTTCCGCTCTGGCACGCCCCAAATTGGCAAAAGGCCACGCCCCCATTGTGTTGATCCGCCACCTTCACATTCGGAAAGTAGAATGTAATGAATTCAGAGCCAGGCAATCAGCCATCGGCCAGCAGCTTCTACCCCTTGACCGTCACTTCTTGTTTACAGGGTATTCAAAAAAAGATAAAAATAAAAATACAAATCAAATAAATTAATGATTTGATACGAAATGGCCGCAATAAACGCTCTGGCATGTCACCAAAAACAATTGTCCGACAATAAATGGAATGTCGGGGGCGGTCACTAGGGGGCGTGGCATGGCTGACTATTAGCCACATTATTTGTTGTCAGCGGCAACATTTTCATTCAACTCAATCAACAATCGACGGCATTTGAGACACAAAACAAAATGTTTTCTGGACTTTTCATTACGATAGTTTGTTACCAGAAATATTTGGGTTCTCTTAAATTCCGTTTCTGCTTTTAATATATTTTCAATTCCCCTCATTCGGGCAATAAAAATTGTGATCTGGTTTTTTGCTCAATTAGCTCATGACACTTTACTGACGCCTTTCTGCGCCAAACATTTTTATGATCGACAGTAAAATAGTTTCCATACCCTGAACCCATTCAAAATGGGAGAGCGGGGTATAATGGTATGATGGTAACAGGCAGATGGAGGCGTGGCAGACTCCAGCAAGTATGTATAAATAAGTCAATATACGCTTGTCCGTTTTTTCCCTGTCTCCCTTGTCCACCTGTCTCCCCTGTCCACCTGTCCGTCCGTCCATCTGTCCGTCTCTCCCCCTGTTCATCTGTCCGTCCGTCCGTCCGTCCACCGGTCCGTTAGTCCATCCATCTGTCCTTCCATCTATCTCTCCGTCCATCCGCCCGTTCGTCCATCTATCTGTCTGTCCATCCGTCCGTATGGAAAGGTCCAGGGGATCTCGTAGTCGAGCAGCCCCAACAACAGCACTCTTAATAGTTTTTTCCCTATTTTCAGGTATCTTCTTCCTTGTGAATTTCCGTCTTTTTACCCGTACTCCTGTCTGTTCTTCTGTTTTTCATTGTCCGTCCGTCCGTTTTCTTAGACTGCCTATTTAGCCATATATCCGCCCATCTGTCTGTTTTCTGTCCCTCCAGTCATCCGTTCGTCCATTCGCTCACCTCTTGGCCCTTCTAAGCCACTGTCTGCTTGTCCGTCTTTTTGGTGTCCGCCTGTCCGCCCACCTATCCATTTATTCGTCTGCTCTGTCTGCCTGTGTGTATCTCCGCTCACCTATTCTAATGTCCGTCCGTCATTCTGCCCATTTCTCCATTCATACGTCCGCCTTTCCGTCCGTCCATCCGTCCGTAAGCTCATTCGCCTATACAAATATCGAGTACAACCAAAAGCAATATCTATATTTTACAAATTCATATCGTCACAATCGCCCAGTTTCGCAGCTGGAACAGTATTGACTGACCTAACCAAATAGATTAATAAATTATTTCGACCGCCCATTGGCGACTATCGATTTTTGAGGCAACTCAACTATTTTTAGACTACGAACTAGTATTAAGCAGTCTGACTAGTATCTAAAGGGCCTAGTCTAAGTGGTCATACGAGGGGCGGGCGAGGAGAGAGCAGACACAGTCACGATAAACTAAACAATATACTAATTTAAAGAGAGATAATAAAACATCAAATCGAAAACACATCTGAAGTATCTGGTATATAGTAATATGGATACAAACATTAGAACAGACAGAAATAATTTATACTAATATTAATCTGCTAAGGTTGTCTTTAATCTGTTAATATTATAATTTTGTCTCTTTCTATTCCATTCCATTCCATTCCATTGAGCAGCATCATCCCGAAAGAAATAAAAACTTTGATGGAATCGCAATTTAAAATGTTTATTTCCCGCTTTTTAGAGACTTTTTTATCGCTCTCGCTAAGAGATTAAGCATAATTAATGAGCTGACATCAAATTGAGGCGAGGAAATCTGAAATCTGATATCTGCGCAAAAAACGTCAAATGCAATTTTCAATCACATTTTTTTTTTTTTTTTTTTTTTTTTTATATTTTTGGCTATGACACATTATATCTTGACGATGATAATTTTAATAAAAATAATAATACAAAAAAAAGGCCTTATCATGGTCATAAATGTCAGCACCCTGCGGGCATCTCTCTCTCTCTCGCTCTCTTGCCCTATGTGTGTGTGTGCGTGTGCGTGTGGGTGGGTGGGCGTGGGTGGTTTGGTGTCCTATTTTAGCAACACTTGACTGTGGGAAGGGGGAAGGGGGGCGGGGGGGGGGTCAAGCCGCGAGGGCTCGAGCTCAGGATGAAACACTTTTGCATAACTAAATGCCCTGCAAATCTGTATCATCTCTTCAGTTGACATGTACACACACACACACACACACACTTGCACACACACTCGCACACACACGTTTAGCACTTGTGTATTTTTTGGCTCTTAGATTTTAACTTTAGTTTATATAACTTTTTTTTTTTCATTTTTGTGTGTTTGTCAACGTTTGGATACCCTGTATACATAGGGTATGCCCAGAACAGTAAAAATCTATGCGCATTTATAGTTAGATAATAAAAGAAAAGGCCCAAGTCTGATGCTCTATACGCTCTAATTTAGACTCAATTATAATTGTTAATATGAAAATATTTACTAGGACTTGCCCTTTAACAATAAATTAACTGAAGTCTGCCAACTGTGAAGCTAATCAAAAATATGACAGATATATTCAGCTTAATGCCAACCTATATATATATATATATATATATATATATATATATATATATATATATATATATATCCCAATATACATGTGTATGTATGTGATATAGTACGGGTATATGAGGATTATCTTAAGGCATTCCCTCAAGCGAAAATTTACTTAGACTAATGTGAGTTTCTAATTATCAGTCTATATACAATTGCACTACTTAGGTGATAAATGCACTCTTTGAAACTTATATTTCATGGGCAGAGAAGTGTCAAATGGCCGACTGATAGACACCCTAGTTATAGATAGAAGCAAACAACTGCTAGGGCTCAGTGCCTAAGGCAAGAGCGCAATAAATTAATAGAAATTTAAATATAAAAATAAAAATTAACAGAAATAGAAATATAACAAAAATAGATACAAATATATATAATATATATATAATGTATGTAGTATAATATGACTCCACGAGAGTGAGAGAAGCACAGTGGTTGCTGAACTTCGTTCCGCCTCTTGCTGGGAGAAAATCAGATGGCATCATGTAATTGAGAGCAAAAGGAGAAAAAGCTTCTGAGAATTGTGAGGCTATAAGGAAAGCGAGCATATGAACTCCTCATAGAGCCTAGCCATATGTGCCATTAAGAACATGGAAAGTGCTCATCCTGAGCCAACAAGATATTGTAGATACTTGAGCTTATTTTATATCCAAATATGTATTATTAGTATATGTATTAATTCTCGCCTACAGAGCATCTGCAAGTCGAGCATGCCCATTCAGCCGGCGTTTCGCTGGGTTTTTAAAGCTGCAAAAGGCAACTTGTTAGTTTGTTGTTTCATTCTTTCATTTTATTTTTAGTTTTGTAGCTGCTTAGCTTGCCATACACTTGGCATGCCCACACACGCACACACACACACACACACACACACACACACACACTCACACACGCACACCTCTACGCTTAGTTAAAGCCAGAGTTATGCATATGTATGCGTATTATTTAGTTGGAGATGTTTTGCGCTTTTTTGCGGTCGCTTTGCTGTGTTAATGACACTTACAAAAAGCCGCACACACACAC
Organism: Drosophila mayaguana; assembly: GCA_037075325.1. Taxonomy (NCBI): domain Eukaryota; kingdom Metazoa; phylum Arthropoda; class Insecta; order Diptera; family Drosophilidae; genus Drosophila; species Drosophila mayaguana. The sequence continues at coordinate 5,612,161 of JBAMCG010000077.1, forward strand.
ACACGCACATGCTTAGCATTAGACAGGCTAAGGCGGCAATTTCAGCGGCCACGCCCACCGACATGGCACAACAACAACGTGAAGAATAAGAGCACGCCGCATATTTGAAATTAAATTACTTGCAAAAAGCGTGTAAATTGCCAGTGAATGACGCATCCCCCACAGGCCGCCCCCTCCCTCAGCACCTACACGCCTGACGCCCACAGCCACGCCTCTGCAGCAGCCCCTGTCTAATGCTAAGCTTAAGTCTGCTGCTGCTGCTGCTGTTGTTTTTGTTGTTGTGCTCGCTTTGCCATTTTTTCCTCTTTCATGTTTGTTTGCCTTTTTTTTTTGGCACTTTGCGGCCAACGGGGCGTATGCGTAATGTGCTTGGCTCTGAAGTGCGCCAATGCAGCCGGCAACAAGGAATGTGCGTGTGTTAGTGTGCGTGTGTGCCAAGTCAAGTATGGGCGCTAATTACATGTTCGATTCCTTTGGCGCTCAAAGCTCATGGAATTGCCTCCTGCTCGACTTTCGCTTTTGCTGCTGGGCAAATGTTGTCTCTGGCAGCTGCGGACGCATTTTCGCCTTTTTTGTCGATTGCTTAGCCAAATGCGGCCAATTCATGCCGCAAAACGCAGCTGGAGCCGTAGCCGGAGCCGGAGACACTGGCGTTAGTCATCAAGTCGAGCATTAAATGAGTCTCTCAAGAGCGAGGGAGAGCGGGAGGGAAAGAGAGAGAGAGAGTGAGAGAGAGAGGAAACGAGAGTGAGATTTTCGCACTTCTCTCAGCTCTGTTAACTGTTAACAGCTTCTCTCAGCTGCATGTCCTGCGCATTCGTTGAACAGCTGTTCGTTGGACACAGTGCTGCCCATGCCCCCTATAGAAGTGTTATACATGCAAACTGTTATACAGCCGACTCGCGCGCAGTTCGAACTGAAATGAATTCGATTTTGTGCGAATAAACTAAATAGTTCGTTGAACCCACCGCAACAGCCAGCGCCGCTCTTAGTGCTGTTCACGATTCGGTGTACTCAGAATTGCGTTTACATTTTGTCGGCGTCTTATCTAAAGCCCCAAGTCACGATTTCAATTTGCTAAGCGGCCCCAAAATCGATCTATTGATTTCATATTCAGCACTCAGAGTGGACGACATAAATCAAAATCTGCTTTGACAAAATGCGACATAAATAAGCCAGCGGACAGAGGCGTCCCATAGAGGGGCGGGTCTCAGATATGTTTGCAAAATTAATTATGTAAGTGTAAATAAATTTAAAATTATTTTACAAAAAATGAGTACATTTTACTTAAAAATATTTTGTAATTTTTAGTATTTGCTAAAAAAAAAAATAATTAAAAATTAAATAAAAAAAATTAAAAATTTTGTTGATGGATTTTTGTAGTTAGAAACAATTTAAAGTATAAAATATAAAATTTAAAATATAAAATATAAAATATAAAATATAAAATATAAAATATAAAATATAAAATATAAAATATAAAATATAAAATATAAAATATAAAATATAAAATATAAAATATAAAATATAAAATATAAAATATAAAATATAAAATATAAAATATAAAATATAAAATAAAAAATATAAAATATAAATTTAAAATTTAAAATTTAAAATGTAAAATATAATATATAGAATTTAAAATATAATAATTTTTGCGTTCCATCGTCGTCTACCTCTGCTCCCTTGCTTGTCCTTCATAGACACATGGAAATGACAAATTACAGTTAATCTATATTGTGCCCCCCCCCCCCCCCCCCCTTTTTTTTGCAGACGCCACTGCCCTAAGCTACTACATACATTCCGCTCTCTCCCTCGCTCCGTCTTTCTCGCAGTGGCGCGTTCTCTTTCCCAGTGGCTTAATGTCTCGCCGCTTGCGGAAATACTTGGCCAAGGCTGTCAGCGAAACTGTGGCCCTTTTGGCATGCGTAGCATGTAAGTGGCCTCCACTTGCCGGATGATTAATCAGTCGACAGCCTGACAATTAGCCACGCTGACAGACAGACGCCCAGGGCTCGGTAACCAGAGCAGAAACCCAATTCCAAGCATTGACTCAATGCAATCATCATAACACTGCTCAACCCACACATATGCACGTGCCAGCGCCTCAGCGACAAGCCCCCGCACGCCCCTCCACCATCTCTCCTTACAACGCCTCTGCTGCCGTCAGGCAATGTTGCTCTAGTCCCTAGACGAGCAGAGCTGAAACCCGATTGCAAGTGCCGAGCGAAGAGCGCACAAAGCAGACGCAACAATTGCAGCAAAGAGACGGAAAGAGAGACAGTGACAGAGAGAGAGAGAGAGAGGCAACAGCAATGTGTAATTCCTTTGCATACGCAACTATTCAGAGATGCGCAACCAGCAGTTAATCGAAATAGCTAGCAAATCACAGGTGAATGGAAAAAGTTCTCGCCTGACGTGCGCAGATCTTAAGCGAATCGGACAATGCTCAGCTTTATGTTTCTGGTTTGCTATGAAGATTAATTGTTTTTAAGTCTTGATACATCTTTATGATGATCTCTGGCACATCTTTAGAGCTTCCTTATACTGATAATAAGATTTCATTTCAGGCTGTGCAGATATGAACAAGAAAATAGAAAGGTATGACATACCTTTTTATAAAAGTCAGAGATATTATGCTTCGGGCCTAACTTCAACTTGACGTTACATCAGAAGAAATGCAAATTTTTATATAATACTTTGTAATATTTTCCATTTGAACTATAAAGAAATAAAAAATATTACTAAATATAGATGTAGCTAAAGATTATCCATAGCCTAAAGAACTGCCAAAATACAGCTATCGAAAATTGAATCATAATAAATAATAAATAATAAATAATAAATAATAAATAATAAATAATAAATAATAAATAATAAATAATAAATAATAAATAATAAATAATAAATAATAAATAATAAATAATAAATAATAAATAATAAATAATAAATAATAAATAATAAATAATAAATAATAAATAATAAATAATAAATAATAAATAATAAATAATAAATAATAAATAATAAATAATAAATAATAAATAATAAATAATAAATAATAAATAATAAATAATAAATAATAAATAATAAATAATAAATAATAAATAATAAATAATAAATAATAAATAATAAATAATAAATAATAAATAATAAATAATAAATCTTTCTTAAATAACAATTCATTCAAAAAAGAATGAAATGATAATTAAATTAAATCATTAATTCTCAAAGAGCTTTTTAATTAATTAATGTCTCAACAGTTTCACTCAAACAAATCAGTGAAATATTGCCAACGAAACATTTCGGCACACCCAATGCGTGCAGCTTTACGTTAACTGTTCAGCGCGACTGTAGCTGCAACTGCGACGCCCTTAGCATAGCGATAAAAATCACAGCTGAGCGCATCTCCAATGCGAAAGGCAGCATAAGCGAAGCGCTGACGCCGACAGAGGAGAGACAGCGACGCAGGCAACGCCAACGTGGACTGCGCATGCGTAGCGTACAGCAGAGACATTGACAGCAGTAGTGGCAGTGGCAGCAGCAGCAGCAGCGACGCGTCGCGACGTTGAATTCGATATTAAAAAGTAAGACGGGACTCGGAAACGTATTTACCTTTGAGTGTTGTTGTTGTTGTTGTTGTTGTTATTGTTGTCGCTGCTGTTGAAGCTGTTGAAATTCGAGCGCAAATCGACAAACGAACTCAGAACGCTGCGGCTGCGCAAACGCAAAGCACGCGCCGGCCACACACTGCCCAATTCCAATTACAGTTCCAACTCCAATTCCAATTCTAATTCCAATTGCAAATCCAATTTGAATCACTTCGAATTTCCCATTTCAACGGTTGCTTCAGTTCCAGCTGCGCTTCCAGTTGCCGTGTTTACATTCCACTACAGTGCGTGCGCTTTCCAGTGTTTAAAAACATATTTGAAGCTCGGTTTTTTTTTTCAATATTATTTTAAAAAGTGAAAAGTGAAAAGAGAAAAATCGTAAAAAATAAAAGAAAATTTGCTGCTAACAAGGTAAAATTTGATTTCTGAATATTTTATTGTAATGCATAAAAAGAAGTGAGAAAAAAAAAACAAATATTTTAAACACATTTTTAAAATTCGCCAAATACGTGCGTGCGTGCCTCGAAGACCTTGAAAGAATTGATTTTTAAATTTTGTTCACATCAAAACTTAAAAAAATGCATAAAATGCAAAATGCAGAATATATATTTTTTATTTGTTTTTTACATATATATTTCTTGTGCATTTATTTTTTATTTATGTTTTTTATGTGATTTTATTTGACATTTCTTGCAATAAACATAAATTTTCGCTTAATTGAAAAACAAGACAAAAATGCGAAAAATGATATTAAGCTTTAAAACTTTTAAGCTTTATTAAAATTTAAAATGAATTTAAATTAAATTTTGTAATTTATTTAACAATAATTTGTATTGTGTTTATAAATTTATAAATAATTTATCTGAGAGTTTCATAAAAATAGGAATGGAAAGCAAAACTTTGGCTAAGTTAGATTGACTAAGGTTTGGTTAGTTTAGTTTAAATTTTGTATAAAGAACTTGTAAATGAATTATTTATTTAAAATATTTTGGCTTAGAATTCCTCAAATGAGTTGAGTTCATTCAATTTATGAATTTTGCTTACTACAGTTGCTCAAATGTGTGCAAATAAGACTTTAAGAAGTCGATATTCCTCAAGTTTGCAAAAATGAGGTTAGCTACGTTTATGTTGAACTAGTTAAGAGATCTTTAAGCTGGAGTCTATTATCACTGATCTACCATAAAAGAAACGGACTTCCTAGAATGGAATTGAGCAAAGCAAAGCTCGAACTTTTATTGCAACTTTTAGCGCAAGCTCGAGCATTTGGGGCCTTGAGCCTTGCTCCAATTGTGTCAGGGAATGGGACTTATATTTATATAAGAATGTGACTTATATTTAGACATCTGTCGATGTCCAAGCCATCGTTAATTCAGTTCTCTTCGTAGTCAACTGCGAGGAGTATTGAAAATGCCTTCGATTGCCTTCAGTGCGGCTGTCAAAAGCGTTCAAAGTCAACGCAATTGGAAAAGCACCCGACTGGCATACTAAAGAGCCACAACTCTGCCTGCGTGTGTGTGCGTATGTGTGTGTGTGTGTGGGTGTGCAATGTGCAGCGTATAGAATACCACAACACACACACACACATACACAGACAACAATTCGTGGTGCCAAGCGATAAGCATTATCGCTTCTATTTGGGTTTACGGGTGGAAAGAATCAGTGAAAAGCATTTGAGAATTTTGCCAACGGGCGTACTCGACTCTGCAATGCTCTGTTAACAAAACTAAAGCTTGGTAAACTCAGGCCTAACCTGGAGCTGAAAAGAACAATGCGAGCTTTTAGTTCAAGTGATATATAAATAATAACAAAACTAATATGCTCTCTTTGCACTTGATGTACAGTATATGTGAGAGGTACAACTAATGAAATTCTTTAGTGAAATTGAATGAGATTCATCATCTGGTTTATTACATTCCAGAACATAACTAAAAAGCCAATATACTCGCTTTGCGATTTCTCTACAGTGTATTCAACAGAGTTTCTTAACGAAAACGAATAAGGCTATATTTCTAGAGAATCCAAGACTTAAAGAGACCAACTTCAATTAGTTGCCAAAAGGCCAATATACTCGCTTTGCAATTCCTATACAGTGTATGATAACCTGCGATAGTATGGTCAACTCTTTGGGCCGGGCCGGGCTGGGGTTTAATGTGCTGCTCCTATCGCAGCAAAGAGCGATTTGTGCATTTCAATGAGCTCTTAATTGTAATTAAACAAATCGTTTTTCTTTTTCTCTCACCTTTTTATTCGCTTCAACTTGGCTCTGACTCAAGCCGTTTTAGCCAGAAGCCAAATTGGTAAGCAGTCAAAATAATGCTCGAGTGCTCAATAATCGCATTGACTAAACGAAAACAAACGGCCAAAAAACGACAAACTCAATTTATGTACATCACGTCGCACTCATTGCTCATGTTCCAGGGTATCTAAAGGAATATCGGGGCGCTACATTGGTCGATGCAATCGTCACCAATCGCGCCCGATTTTGGCTCAACATTTTTTAAAAGAAAGCAAAAGTTATAAATATTTCCGATTTTTTTTTTCACTTTATTTTTTTGCTGACCGATTCGGGAAATTATTTGGTCATCGGCATTGCGCAAGAAAATTTATGAAATTTACATTTTACTTTCTATCTTTATTAAACCACAAAAAATACCTTGAAACGATCTTCAGAAAACATAGATTTCCTATTATCTATATATTATATATATGATATGTTATGTTATATATATATATATATATATATATATATATAGCAAAAGTATTTCACATTGGTTCTAAATCTTTGCTTCATTTCATATACATTACAGCTTCTTCTGGGTAGAATCCGAAGCTCCAATTTACATGCAAATAATTTTGATTATTCACTAAACTTATGCTAATTGGAATTCCAAGCCAATTCCAAAACTTGAAGAAGCGTTGAACCTTACATTTCATTAAGAGTCGTAGAAAATTATAAATCTGTAAATAGCGGACCACTTTTACGCCGCATTCCGTTATACACAGTTATAACAGTCTCGTGGATTCTGTCGAACTGTCAGCTAAGTATTTGGCTTACAAGAATACTCAACCTTCATCTCTGTTATATATGTGTATAACACTTTGGCGGAATTGATCAGTGGACAATATCTGTAGCTTGTATCCTTAGTCCAGCCTATATCGAAATCGCTTACATATTGTGTTATACACACACTGCTAGTGCGTATAACAGTTTTATGGAGTTAAATAATGTAGAGTATAGCCCAGCTCAATTCCAATTCTTATTATACACAACTTAGTATAACACTTACTGTTACACATGTGTATAACAGTAGTCAATAATTTCGACTATGGAAATTTACTTAGCTGATATTCCAGTTTCAAATCTCAAGTCATAAGGCAATCAAATAGCTTTTCTGTGAGCTACTTGCTGTTATACAAATATATAACAGATTTATGGAGTTGGCATATGTCTGTTAAGAATAACACTCGATCTGGTTAGAGTGGATTCAGCTTGGCGATTGACTACTCCAGTTAATTGGATCTGCTAGAGAGTTGGATCTTGCTCTCTCTCCCTCTCTCGCTCTCTCTCTCGCTCGCTCTCTTCCGCTTAGCCACATTCGCTTGACCTTGAGAGCACATAATCCAAGCGTTAAAATCACAGCGCCAGTTATCATCTTGCTGCATCTCATTTAAAAGGCGGCTCTTATGCTCTGCTTATATAAGTACTATATACAGTTCCATTCCATTCCATTCCGACAGCCACAGCAAATCCAAGGCCAGCCTCGATAACATGTTGTCGAGCTCCCAGTTCTGTCCACCTTTCGAAACAAATTGGAAACGTGTTATGAGAGTTGAAGTGGATTCAACTTACCTCGAAGTGAACGTATAAGTTAGAGTATAAGTGGAAGTATAAGTAAGAGACTATTTAAAGTAGTAGAAGTAGAAGTAGAAGTAGAAGTAGAAGTAGAAGTAGAAGTAGAAGTAGAAGTAGAAGTAGAAGTAGAAGTAGAAGTAGAAGTAGAAGTAGAAGTAGAAGTAGAAGTAGAAGTAGAAGTAGAAGTAGAAGTAGAAGTAGAAGTAGAGTAGAAGTAGAAGTAGAAGTAGAAGTAGAAGTAGAAGTAGAAGTAGGAAGTAGAAGTAGAAGTAGAAGTAGAAGTAGAAGTAGAAGTAGAAGTAGAAGTAGAAGTAGAAGTAGAAGTAGAAGTAGAAGTAGAAGTAGAAGTAGAAGTAGAAGTAGAAGTAGAAGTAGAAGTAGAAGTAGAAGTAGAAGTAGAAGTAGAAGTAGAAGTAGAAGTAGAAGTAGAAGTAGAAGTAGAAGTAGAAGTAGAAGTAGAAGTAGAAGTAGAAGTAGAAGTAGAAGTAGAAGTAGAAGTAGAAGTAGAAGTAGAAGTAGAAGTAGAAGTAGAAGTAGAAGTAGAAGTAGAAGTAGAAGTAGAAGTAGAAGTAGAAGTAGAAGTAGAAGTAGAAGTAGAAGTAGAAGTAGAAGTAGAAGTAGAAGTAGAAGTAGAAGTAGAAGTAGAAGTAGAAGTAGAAGTAGAAGTAGAAGTAGAAGTAGAGAGTAGAAGTAGAAGTAGAAGTAGAAGTAGAAGTAGAAGTAGAAGTAGAAGTAGAGAGTAGAGAGTAGAGTAGAAGTAGAAGTAGAAGTAGAAGTAGAAGTAGAAGTAGAAGTAGAAGTAGAAGTAGAAGTAGAAGTAGAAGTAGAAGTAGAAGTAGAAGTAGAAGTAGAAGTAGAAGTAGAAGTAGAAGTAGAAGTAGAAGTAGAAGTAGAAGTAGAAGTAGAAGTAGAAGTAGAAGTAGAAGTAGAAGTAGAAGAGCTTATCGAAAAGAAATTTCAATTTCAGTGAGTCATGTGTTATATGGTTAGTGATACAGATGGACGATGGGATCCATTCGCTGCTTATCACATACATACACTGCCGATCTTGGGTTAGAGCACTTGCATTTTCCTGAATATTTGCTTTATAACTTTTATTTGGAAAGCAATTAAAAAAAAGTAAATATACAAAAATCTTCGTTATTCGATGACTTTTCAAGTAAACAAATCATAAAAATGTTAATTTTACGAAATAACTGTGTTTTTATTCATTTTATGAAAACTGTTAAAAAAAAGGCACTTTTTTCTAGGTCACTGAAATAGACGCACTTAAAGTTATTATTTTTTTTAAAGAAAGGAACATAATTTAAAGTATTTCTGTTAACTTTTATAAATATTTAAGCAATAAGTAAACATAAAAAAATAATTTCAATAATGAGTACTGCCTCCCTTGTTCAAAATAACCTCATAGATTCGGTCCTTCATGGAGAGATACAATGAGTGTATGTAGCTCAGCGAAATCCGCCCCAAGCAAGTTTAATTGCAGCAATTAGTTTTTCTTTGTCATCGTATTGTTTACCCCCTTCAAATACTTTCCTTGAAAGCCATCCCCAAACATTTTCAATTACGTTGAGATCTGGGGAATATGGCGGCCAAGTCATGACCTGAACATTTTCACTCGTAATAAATGACTTTACAACTCTAGCGTTATGGATCGGAGCATTATCTTGTTGGAAAATCCATGGCAATGGTCCGAAGAGATCCTTAATCTTAGGAAATACGGACTGCAACAAAGTTTTGAAGCGCTACCGGTCATCTTCTGATCTATGAAAACTAAATCTATTGTTCCATAAAATGTGATGGCACCCCACACCATGACTCCACCTTCACGGCTGTGATGGCGGCTTAAATATAGCTCATCTTTTCGTAAATCATGGTAATAATATTGAAAACCATCAGGCCATCAAAATTAAAACGTTTTTCATCAGTAAAAACAACTGTACGCCAATCATTAAGTCGAGTATCAGATTGAACTGCCCATTCATGTATTCTCTCGCATATTGGAGCCGCTTTTGTTTACAAATAGCATTTAGAGGTGGTTTTTTCTTAATTTTCAGACGCTTTAGATGTTTTGCATTTCTAATTGTACGCTTAACAGTTGAAAGGCTGGCGTTTACACCGGCTGATTCCCTAATTTTAGCTGCAGACTCAGTCGAATTGGAAGCAAGATGAAGAATTTTACGCTTATCTCGGGAAGTAAGAGCTCGTTTTCGTCCTTTGAAGTGTGTTCCATATGCTCCTGGATCTTTCAAATATCTATCAACAGTTCTGGAGCTGCGCTTTATCTTTTTAGCAATATTTCTGTTAGACAGTCCCTGTGAGTGGAAGAAGTCTACTTTTTCACGTTCCAATAAGCTTAATATAGTAGCTTTTCCCATTTTTTCTTTTAATATCACTTGAAATTGATTTATTTGTTAATATTTAGTTATTACTTGATCAATATAGTTGAACTTTTTAATACAAAACTTATAAAATTGATGTGCGCGTGGTTCATTCGAACAACCGAAAAGCCATGTGATTGCATAGAAATTTCTACAATCTTCGAATGCACAGTTATCTTTTCGAATATCAACAAACTATGAACATAAGTTTTTCGAGCTAGATTCGAACTTTGATAAAAAAAATAGTTTCGGCAACCAAGACATGCCTAATAACTAAATAAAACCGTTTTTTTACAAAAAAAAATGGGTGCGTCTAACCTAAGACCGGCAGTGTATATATATATATATGTGTGTATTTTGATTTTAAATACCGGACAGGACGCCAGAGTTAAGCAAGGGTCATCAATTGTGGTTAACAACAACAACAACAACAGCAACAACAGCGACAATAAATGCAACAACTTGTTTCTGATTTAAAGCTGATATTGTTCCCACGCTAACAGCTGTTTCTTCTTCTTCATCATCATCTTGACAACAGTTGAATGAGCTATAGTATATATTCTAATTTTCTAATTGTTGCAATTGTTAAAAACTTTTATTTATTAGCGGTTTGGCAAAAAGTAAAGAGTAAAAAAAAAAATGAAGCTAAATATATTCCAATTGGCACATTGACACATTTTTTTCGCCTTGAACAACATGTTCGTACACACACAAATAGTAGTTGAGGGATTGTTAGGTTTTTAGATCAAGCGATCGATCGTTGGACCGATCGATCGATCCATTTGACAATCGATGTCAGCGGCATTTGTCAGACCGTTCGATTTCATTATAAAATTTGCGCATGTTTGATGGATATGCCGTAGCATGTAGCAGCTCGTGTGTGTAAGCACCGAACCTTACGTGATTCGCATGGCAGATAATGCATGTATATATATACATATATGTAGATATATATGTATATGCATATATCTAGATATATGCACACAGTCAATGGCCAAGCAAGCGACAAGAAACTCCTCGAATTCCATTCGAACTGCAATTTTTTGATAGAGGCCTCACAATTTAGGAGTTCATGAAATTTATATAGAAGACACTTAAGTCTAGAGAACTGCCCTAGACGTTTAGATTAAAGATAAAAACTAGTTAAAGGTAAAATTAAAACCACTTCTTTAGGGCAGATCAACCTTTGCTCCAGTAGAGAATGAAGTAATCATATCTGCTTGTCTAGTTATTGATAGGTATTGATAGATGATCAAGATGATCAAATATGTTCTTAAAAATATCGATATATTTGCAGTTTTTATCTCAAGAACTGAACTGATCTTGTTATCAACTTAAATCGGATCGACTAATTCGAGGTCGGATTCCTTGCCTATCGATAAATATATAGATGGTCAACAGGATCATCATATCAAATCGATCAATGAGCCATCAATAGACTCTCGGGCTTTCACAGTTGAATGAACGTGTTAAATCGAGTCTATTTTGATAGACATTTACATTCGCAGCTGAATTATTTACTACGGCCTTATTAATGAGCTCATCAAGTCCATTAGTCGCAGGGCTAATATATATATATATATATATATATATATATATATATATATATATATATATATATATATATATATATATATATATATATATATATATATATATGTATATAGTATATATAGATATTATATGCAAATTCGTCTTTATTTCTGATTACTTGTTTATCTCGTTTCGTTTTCTCGTTTGGTTGTTCTTGTTGACTTTGTTCCAGTTGTTGATTTGTGCCAATTCTTTAGCGCAGCGCGGGCGTCTTTCTCTTTTCTAAGCATTTGATGTTGACCTATCCAGAACCAATCCCATTTATAAACGTAACCGAGCCCAATTAGTGAAGCGCCTTAATTAATTCGCTCGGCTCTACGACGAAGAAATTTTGATAAAAAAAAACACGAGCAAAGCAAATGGCAGAAGAACAAATCCCCCACAAAAATACAAAATAAATAAAACAAAAATGATACCGAATTTCAATTTGTAATTCAATTTCGACCTCGAAAACAAAATTTATATATAAATAAATTATTTCCCTAAAAAAAAAATCGCCAACAATTTGTCAAACATAAATAAAAATCGTGACTAGTCCAAAAGTTTCAATCATGCGTAATGCATGGTAATTATACGATTTTTATGGATTTTATGCGGCTTTTTTTGTAGCAATAAATTATTAAGGAAAACCATATATAGTATACGAAGTGTCTATGTGCTGAGTCTAGTTCATCCATTTGTATTTCTACTAGGCGTTTTTTATCCCATTCTATGACTGGAGGTAGACTAGGGCTAAGTGGTTGGGGTTCAATCAATCCCAGTGATGTGAAAGGTTTCTTTTTATGCTATGGGTTGGTGTTTCTGTCCATGCGATCCACATAGGCTTTGCTTAGACTAGAAATCTTCCAATAGACCCAAGCTACTTCTTCTAGAATTACTTTATTTAAGCGAAGCAATGCTCAAGTATTGGAGATGGTTCTTCGGTTCTCTTTGCTTTGAAACATATCAAACAAAAATGTCTAAAACTTTACCTCATGTTTGATCAACCATAAATATACCTTTCATAAAATTCTATAATTAATGAAATAGGCCTAACTCTTTTTGCACTATATGCCAGCCTCTCTTGCTGCTGTTCTTATTTGGTCAGGCCCTTATACGACTTCATTTTCCACTTGAAATATATTTGAAATATTTTAAATGCATCCTATAAAAACTCTACTCTGAAGAGTTGTAGTAGCTCAGCTGCTGCTATTGCTGTTGTTGTTGTTGTTGTTGTTGTTGTTGTCACGTTTTTTTAACCGATTGCGCAAGTCTCGAAAAATTGTAATTTATATTTTTTTCTTGTGCTCTTTTTTTTTGGGTTAACGCGTAAAATCGGGACCTGTCAATTACACAACACCCAAAAACAAAAAGCGGAGCACCGCAAAAGTCAACAGAGAAAAAAAATTAAATTAATTTCGCATGCCCAAAAGAAAAACAACAATTAAACAACAACAACAGCGGCAGACGCAGCTCCTTTGGCAATTTGCTTAAATTACAACTTAATTTCTGAATTGATTTTCATTTTTTTTTGCCCGCATTCAGCGGCCAAATAAAAACAAAAAAATATTTCGTGAATTTTAATTTGCTGTACAATTATTTTAAACGCTCTCGCTGTGGGGGTCAGCCGAAAATCAGCGCGCCAGCACGACTGTTGGATACCCTATAAAAGTAATATTCACCCTATAAAAATGTTCATTAATTTGTACAGATATGAAATGGGTTTGGGCGTAAATAAAGTTGAGCTCTAAGAGAGAAAACATGGATTCGTCATGGATCTTAGGAATATTGACATACTTGGACAGATCAATATAAAAAACACTTCAAAATAATGACACTTCACATAGAATATAACACAGAAAACTCTTTTTTAATGCATACCCTGGCCCCGGTTCCTATTTGAGCCCACAAACCCATCCATAACAAATAAAAGTGCTGAACCGTCTGAAGAACTGATATTCCAATAATTCTTCGCTGCTTTTCTGGCTATGTTATGAGCATTTATTTATTGAGTAGCCCATTTTTAATGGGTTCAGGGCACGAAAAGGTTTACTACCCAACCATAAGCCAGCTGCAATAGCTCCTCGACATAGCTCAGCAACGCCAACTATTTCCATCTCATTCAATCTCTGCAGTAGCCTATTAAATAGTATGGAGCTCTGTTTTATCCGATGTATTCGCCATGGGAATGTCTAACTAGGGCAGTCGACCTCCACAAGTAGTGTTCTGGTCGATAGATGAATAGAATATATATACATCCATATACATATATCTCTATAGTCATCTGCATATATCTGGTTTGTATCAAATCAGTTAACTCTACAGCTGAGGCAATTTACTGATGCAGTCTTTGACGCTCGACTTGATTATTTTTTCCGCCTGGTTCTTTAGCACAGCTTCTAGGGCGTCAAATTTGGAGCAGTTAAACGCTTACTTGGTTGCGCTTTCAATTTACCTGTCGATTGCCGCACGGAGCTGCCCCATTGTTTGTGGCTGCTGCATGGCAGCATGCAGCGCAACCAATTAAACATACACAGAAGAAGAGAGAGAGAGAGAGAGAGGGGGAGATAGAGGTAGAGGTAGAGCCAGCTCGTCTGGCTGTTTATTGATTTCTGTAGCACACGCTCCATCGTCACCAATTAAAATTCAAGTGTTCAAGCCTAATTGCATGCCAGAAGTTAAAGCAAGCCCAAAAATCAGCTGCCAACTGAAAAGGCGCTGACTGCCTCAGAGATTCCTTTGATGGAATCCCCCTTAATTGAAGTGAATTTCGAAGTTTGTTCACTGTGTGTGGCACAGCCCTTGTATTTTACTTACGTGAAGAACTAGGAGTGTGCTGTAGTCGAAGGATCAACTTCAGTTTGTTTCCTCAATAAGATCCTGAGAAACTGCGCCTTTCCTTTCATATGTAAGCTTATGCATTAGATATGGTATTAAATAGTTAATATCTTTTTATATACTCAAAAGTATATTCGAGCATAAGGCCTGACTACGTAAAATTCTTATGGCTTAAGGAAAAAGAAACTCCCAAACCAAAATCCAGCAGCTGAACTAAAACAGATCCGAAGATATACTATAATATATCTCTAAATATATCAAGCCTTAGCATAATCTCTTATATGGAATTACTTTCTCTATCTGTGCCCATTAAACATAAACCTCGACATATGTCCAATATTTAATATGCCACAGCCCTGTAGATCCTGAGCTATCCATGATTTCTGTGTTTGCCTTTCAATATTTGGCGAAATCCTTGTCCCCTATCACTTGACATCTGTGAACTGTGTTTTGGAAATGCTGCTGTGCTTGTTTGATTTATGCAAATGGCTCATTATGGATGCAGAATTTCGGATGGCGATAATACGTGTTAGCTGCTTAGCTGTTGTTGCTTCCGCTGGCGGAGTCAATGGCCAAATAAATGAGACATGCACACATCTGTGTGTACATATATATTTTTAGAGAGCCGTCAAAGGGGGCCGGTCCAGACGTTGAGCTCAGGTGTCAGGCATCCATGCTGTGCGCCCATCAAATCTGCAGAAACTCGTTCTGGCCAGAGACCAGATCCAGGTCCCAGCCCTCTGCATTCCCTCGGCCAGGGCGTGTTCCCAGTGGTGCGTAAGCTAGATGAGGCCATAAAAATGTTCGCAACAACAAAGGGCAAAAATTAAAATAAAAATATAAACAGATCGCGACCATTGACAGTTTTTACGCGCGCAAAACAAGCTCAAACATCGGGCGATAAACCAAGAACTGCAAAAAATTATAAGTGCAAAAAATGAAGTAAAGGCAGGCTGTGAAAAGAGGCAGATCAGGTGGATGTCCTTGTCCACAGTGGCACAGTGGGCTGAAAGCGGCAAAATTAGGAACGAAAACTTAAGATATCGATATATAGATATATATAAATATATAGAAAATCTACTAGAAGCAGTTATCATATATACTTTTTACTGAACTTTCACCCAAAGGCAATAATAAGCTAGATTAAATATCTGAATTGATAGCTATATAAATATTTACATACCTTAAAGATATAATAGATAAAGTACCATATCCTTATATATATGCATATATATACACTTATAAAGATAGAGTATATAATTATATATCAAAGTATTCATATATTTAATATACCCTTAAATATAGATATTGATCTAGTTATAGATATTTGGGTGAAAGTTGTCTATATTTATTGAGTTAGTATCAGTGAGTATATGTGTATATGACCTTAAATCGAGGCTGGTTTTTTGCTTGGTATACCATATTCAATTTTAATGTAAAGCGAAGTCGATATATATCCCATAAAAAACTGATTGGCTTAAAAGTTTACCAAATTTAGTTCATTAATCATGGCAAAAAGTCTTGTAAGATATTTGATTTGTAGTATCTATATCTGTAGTATATCTATTTATAGTATCTATCTTGATAAGTTCATTTCAGCTTTAGAAATTAATAAGATAATATATATCTATTTATATTCCTCATAGCATACATTTTTTGAAACTGTATAGCTTTTCCAATAACGCCCACTGTGCGGGAAACCCGTTTGTGGCAGCGAATGCCAACGAATTTATGCGCCGTCTGTTAACTGTCTCCTGTGTTGCTTTGCAGATGCGCCTCCGCTCGACTGGATCCAGCGCGAAGATGTACACAATTCTAGTTGGACTGGTGAGTATGCCAAATAGTCCTTGCCAAGGCAGAGAGAGAGAGAGAGAGAGAGAGAGAGAGAGAGGAGGGTAGAGACAGATGTAAATGCAAAACAATTGACAGGCGACGCTTTTGCCCGCGGTGCTGGGACATGGAAGGTTAATGGATCCGCCGGCACGGAATGCCATGTGGCGCTTCGGCTATCCCAATCCGGTTAACTACAATGACAACGAGCTCTTCTGCGGCGGCTACGCAGTGCAGTGGGAGCAGAACAGCGGACGCTGCGGCGTCTGCGGCGATGCGTACCATGTGAAGTCGCCGCGGCCGCACGAGGCGGGCGGGGAGTACGCCAAGGGCATTATCTCTCGCTACTATACGGCTGGCCAGGAGATCGACGTGGAGGTGGAGCTGACGGCCAATCACTATGGCCGCTTCGAGATGTATCTCTGCCCCAACAACAATCCGCGGCAGGAGGCCACACAGGAGTGCTTCGACCGCTATCCGCTGTTCATTTCGGGCAGTCGGGAGCACCGCTTCCTCATACCGCGCGACACCAAGAAGAAGGACATCTTCCGCTATCGCGTCCGGCTGCCGCCCTACGTCACCTGCACCCAATGCGTCCTCCAATGGACCTACTACACGGCCAACATGTGGGGCACCTGCTCCAATGGCACCGAGGCCGTCGGCTGTGGCAAGGCGGGTGAGTTCTCTGCTTCGCTGTTTCTTTGCTTCCATTGGCCCATCGGCGGCTCATGCTTCTGGCATTTGCAGAAACCTTCCGTAACTGTGCGGACATCGCTATCATCTCGAACACCGGCGGCGGCGTACCGCCCATCTTTGTCAACAATAGATCGCCCTACTTGCTGTACTACCGTGACTACCGGGCACCCGACGATAACAACGTGTTCCCATTGATTGTGCGGTAAGTGTGTGGGTTGCAACCTATGGCTCGAGTGTCACATAACCGATTCATAACCGGTTAACTATATATTTGTACATAACTGACTCTTTAACGGCTGAAAATATCATACATAACCGATTCATTACCGGTTGACGATCTGCTGTAAATCGGGCTGTACATATCCGTTTCACAACCGGTTAAGAATATATTTGTACATAACCGATTCATTACCGGTTGAAGATCTGTATGTACGCAACCGTCGTTGTAAATCGGGCTGTACATAACCGATTCATTACCGGCTGAAAATATGCTTGTACATAGCCGATTCATTACCGATTGATAATTAGTTTGTACTTAACCGATTCATTTCCGGCTAAAAATCGGATTGTACATAGCGATGATCGCTATATATATGTGACACGATATCTATCGAAGGCAGAGTTCGAACTAAGTGAAAATATTTTATTAACCGATTTAGAACCGGATTCTATTATATCGAACTAAACCGGTTCGCCAGCAAACCCTCTCTTCATAGCCGACTTGTAATTATATTACTAACGGTATTCCAGTGATGGCAATATATTTGTATACATTCAAACCCGATTCAAAATATATCCACTGGCGACAGTTACTTTTAACCGATTAACATCAAAATCTACTCAAACCATAATTTAAATTCCTAGCCGGATTACAAAATAGCTTACCGATATTTAGACATTTGCAATCGATTGAAATCGATTCATAATTTGACTCGTCTCGGAATGTATGAAATCAGTTTACTTGCCAATTTACAGCAAACTCTTCCACTAACAATTTATTACCGCTTTGTAAGGGACAAACCGGTTCATACCAGTCTTACAAGCTATGGTAAATTGACACTGATATACCCAATAGCTTAGACTATGAAGGCATTTACTTCCTAATTTTATATTATTATATATTTAGAAAATATTCTTTGCTTGACTTTTTCTTCTTTTCTCACTTACTTTACCGATTCGCTTTCGCTTTATTTTTCACTTTTTTCGCTTTTTTTCACCTTGTCTTTCTATTCTTCACTTCCTCGTCGGATTTAACCAAAGCTGCTCTTGACTATCTATAATAACTCTCTACTCCACAAAGTCTCTTTAACCGTTTCAGTTGGTTTTCAAATTTCTATGGCAAAATAATAATTTGCACTTCCTATTTTCTGTAACCTTTTATTTCTCCTGCCAACGCCAACTCTTCAAGGCATATGCAATCTCTATCCATAACCGTTTCCGCTTCCTTAACCGCTTTCGAGTTCAAGTTTTTAAACTACTCCCAATTGGATACAAACACATTTCTAACTTTTGCTTTGCATTTCCATTTAGCAATGCCACGCGGCATGCGCGCAAACGCAAACCACCAACCGCTTAACCGCTTACCCGCTAAATAAAACAAAAAATACCGCTAAAATCCGCTTACCCGACACACAAAGTTTTCTAGCTAAAGCAGCGCTGCACAAGGTCTACACGAAACGGGTAAAGGTCAACTGTAAATTATAGCGCTAAGATGCAACTACCGGTTATGGTGCCACAACACACGCTCAACACACACACGCACACATACACACAACACACACACACATGCATAACTATATTTTAGCTGTATATAAAGAAAATGCTTGAAATAAACATATTTTTCTGAAATTTATATAACTCGTTTTCTGTAATTGTTTTTGTTTGTCCTAGTGGAAACGGTTAACCGTTTCGAGTTGTTAACCCTTTCAGCAGGTACCTTATGAAATCAATATATTGATGTATACTGCTTTTGTTGTATATACTGAAACGGTAACGGTTTACTGTTTCACCATACGATACAGCCTTATTATTTAGCCGAAACGGTTATGGGCTAAAATGTTTAGATTAAGGCTTAACAGCAACTGTAAATGGAATAAAAAAATGGCTAGAATTTAATAACAAATGATGCAAAAAATTTACTAAAGTTGAATTTAGGCTTAGCCTTTTTAGCTTTTTTTACAACAGAATCTCTACTAAATATCGAATCGTTTCGATTTTTCCAAATGTAGTCCGATATTTTATTGAAAAATCTTATTGCTAAAACTCTTAATGCCAAGTCACAAAAATCATAGCTAAAATGTATAGACTAAGGCTGAAGCAACTGTAAAGTGAATGCTAAATAAAGCTAGATTTTATATTATTTAAATTCACATATTTCTTAGCTTTTTTTGACTTGCTATAATACTCCAATCGTTTCAAAAGAAAGAGAATAGACTAAAGTGCTATCAGATATTTTTTGAAAGGCTCTTATCGGTAAAAAACTGTAAATAGCTAACTTTAAAGCTAAGTCATAGAAATCATTACTAAAGCGAACCGGCTAAGGCTTAAGCAGCTGAAATATTGAATGCAAAATATAGCCAAATTTAACCATAATTTGCCAAAGAAAGAAAGTTGATATTATTTTTTGTTGACTTTTATTTTAGCCTTTTTAAGCTTTTTTTTTTGGCTATAATCTTCGAATCGTTTCGTTCCGAACTCATAAAGCCCTATTTTCTTATCAATATACACATTAAATTTGATTAACATTCGAGCCTTGGTCCTTTATCCTTTACCCATAGCCTTGGCCGGCCTTTTACAGTAAAATGAAGGCACAAAAATATGGAAAGCAAATTGAGAAAACCAGAAAATAAATACATATATATAATATATATATAGATATTTGATGTCTCTATATATATATATATATACATAGCGTGTGCGTCACGTGGGGGTGGGGGGGGGAGTTGTAATGCGACCCCAAAATCAAATTCGAAATCCGTTGAAGCGGATTGCCGCTCGCAATTTTTACTGAAACCCGTTATCCTAAATACTCTGAAGGTTCCCATGGCGGCGCCCCCCTTTCGTAGTTCTTTTCAACAAAGTCAAAAAAGTAAAGAAAATAAAATTCGTGGATAAAACGAGCTAAAGCCGCCGGACGTACGGCGGACGGCTGGCTGGCTGTGATTCAGCAGCGTACGTCCGGATAGGTGAAGGCCATTATGAGCACCAAGAAGACGGCCACCTGGACGATGCCCACCAGGACGGTCTTGAGCAGTTGCGTCTGGATGCGTGGCTCCAGCTCATGTCCGGGCGTCTTCAGTGGAGTCACCTGGCGAGGATTGGCGCGTTTACGGGCCTTCAATGGCGATGATTCAACCTTCTTGAGCATCTCTGGCTCAGCGGGAGCCTGTTGCTCGTCCTTGTCTGGCAATACAACTGGATCCTCAGTAGTATCAGCAGCACCTGGAGTGGCAGCAGCACCATCAGCACTACCAGCACTACCAGCAGCACCCTCAGCTGAGACTGCGGTTGCGGCTGCGGCTGCGGCTGCGACTGCGGCTGCTTCTTCGCTAGTTGGAGCCAGCAGACGCTCCATGTCCTCAGTCGACCACTTCTTGTTCTTCGAGCGCACCGTGAGGCGATTGTAGGGGGCCATGTTGAAGGGCAGCTGGCTGCCCAGAGGAATCTGCTGGGTACAGGCACCGCCGCCCGTCGCCCGCGCCGGGGTGGGGGCTGGCATGCGCCCGGAGCGGGTCATATGCTGCAATTCCCCATAGCCGAGGATGCTGTTGAAGAACATGGGATCCTGTTCGAGCAAGTTGAACGGACGCGCCGGCGAGAGCGGACGCAGCTGCTGGAGCAGCACATGCGGATTCTCGCACAGCATGCGAAAGGAGGTGCGCTGCAGTTCGCCGCCCTCGGCCAGCGGCATATAGAAGCACTGCAGCTCATCGGCGCTCCTCAGCTCCGTCAGGGTCTTCGTCTCGATGCGGAACTCACGGGCGTAAGCAAAGCTGCGCGCACGGCAGGCGACCCTGGCCCGCTGCCAGGCCAC
Source organism: Drosophila mayaguana (assembly GCA_037075325.1). Classification (NCBI taxonomy): domain Eukaryota; kingdom Metazoa; phylum Arthropoda; class Insecta; order Diptera; family Drosophilidae; genus Drosophila; species Drosophila mayaguana. The sequence goes on from JBAMCG010000077.1 coordinate 5,632,972, forward strand.
CGTCAGCTGTTCGATGCGACGCCAGCCCAGCTGGACGATGGGCAGCGCCTCGTGACCGGCCACCGTTAGGGTGGAGCGTGGCGTGTAGAACAGCATCGAGTCGCTGTCGATGGCCTTGACGCTGAGGCCGCTGACGCTGCCGCCGATTTGATTGTTGGCGCGCAGCGTCGCTTCCAGCTTCTCGCCCAGCTGCTGCAGCAGCTTGATCTCGCGCTGCAGCGTCGGTATATTCTGCCAGACCATCTCGATATCAATTTTTGGCTTGCGCTGCTTACGCTGTCGCTGCTGGTGGTGGTGGTGCTCCTGCACCTGCTGTTGCTCCTGCGCGTCCCCTTCGGCCACGTCCGGTTGCAGTGCCCGCTCGGCGAGGTGGAGCAAATGCTGCTGCCGGTGGCGCACATCGATTAAATGTGTCTGCAGTTCCAACTCCTGCTCATTCTCACGCTCGATGTCCAGATCTAGGTCACGGTCCAGATCCTGGCATCTGGTGCTGCTGCCATAGCTAAACGGATCGCTGTCCATCTCGATCAGGTCATCGCTACCATAGTCGCCCTCCTCCTCCTGCTGCTGCTGCTGCTGATCAACGCTGTCCACATTATCGCCGCTGTTGCGCAATGGACGCACCATGAACAGCTCCTTCACCTTCTTCACGGGCTTGCACAGATAGACGAAGCTCTGGTTCTGCTCCTCTGGCAGCTGTGATGCCTTCGCCAGCTTCTGCTTGCGCTCGTTGCTGCTCTTGTTCAAGCTGCCGGCGCTGCCGCTATGGACGCTGCTGTTGCTGCTGCGGTTGCTGCTGCTGCTGCTGCTGCTGCTGCTGCTGCTGCTGTCTCCCATCGCCAGTGGCTGTAGCTGCAGTTGTAGTTGCGGCTGCGGTGTCAACGGTGACGTTGGCTCTGCCTCCTGGTCCAGCTCTTGGTCCAGCTCCTGGTCCTGGTCCGGGTCTAGGTCTAAGTCCAACTCCAGCTCCTGCTCTAGCGCCCTCTGCAGCTCCAGTTCCAACTGCTGTTGCTGTTTCTGCTGCTGCTGCTGCTGTTTCTGCTGCTGCAGCTGTTTCTGCTGTTGCGGCTGCTGCTGTTGCTGCTGTTGCTTTGGTTGCACTGCTGTCTTCTTCTTTATGGGCGACCTGCTGCGCCCAAATGCCACTCGGTTGTTGCTGATGATGGTAGTGACGGTAGTGGCAGCGGTGGCGGCGTTACTGTTGCGAATGTTTGAAATATTGTTGTTGCTGTTGTTATTATTGTTGTTGTTGTTGCTGTTGCTGTTGTTGTTATTGGTGGCGAGCATGGCTACGCGCGGCAGGAATTGTCCACGTGCGGCGGCTGCACGTCGATTGGCATTCGGCTCGATAGCAACAGTTGTTGCATTGCCCGAGGGCCGACTGACAGTATTTAGATTGTTCAAGCGCTTCGAACGGTTTCCAGTAGTAGCTGAGGGGGGGAAGGATTAGATGTGGATAGTGAAAAGATGATGAGCTATTAGGATGGGCTGTGGAAGTAAGAGTGGGACTGAAAGAGCAGCAGATACTCGAAGCATTTCAGTCTTCTTATAGATGTATACAAGGAATATACAGCTACACACACAACAATGCATGCACGCACACATATAGGAACTACTCTATGGGATATTGGCTTTATTCCAGACGTACCAAGTACCAAGAAGTACGAAATCCATCTGTGTATTTGTATTGTGTATTTGTCCTGTAAGATCTGCAGTTTTGGGGAATGTAGAAAGTTTCCGAAATAAAAAGTATTCATTATCTGTATGCAGATCACTAGAAACTGCAGCAGGAAATGTCTCTAAATAGTCTTGACTAGTCGACTATGAGCTGTTACGGTGTTTGCGCTTAAAAGCGAAGTAATCGGGGCTAGTCGGAAAAAATGTGTAGCTCGCAGAGCGTACGACTATGAGGAAAATAATAAACATGGGTAGATCAACTAAGCCCATCATCTTATGGGCTCTGCCCTGCTTTCTTCCTTCATAGTTCGCTGAGCTTCAATTGTTAGTAGATTAAAGATATAGGGCTATTATTATAAACTGAATTGGATGACTTTCATAAAAGATTAAATTTCAAATTTTAAATATGAATCAGTATTCACTGCAGGGCATCCCAAAGCGAGACTGACAGACAAACCTTAGTGGAGCCTATTACACCGCTAAGGACGACCCGTTCCATCATTCCACTCACTTTTCACAGGTCAACTCGAAATTCATATTCAGATGCTCCACTTACCATTTGGGGTACGCTGCATTAGTTCTGTCCGGGTGAAGGTGGTCTTGCGGCCCGTGCCCAAGGTATTGCCCGCGCCGGCTTGAGGACCGGCCACTTGTAGCACCTGGGGCAGCCCATCATTCTCCCGGTCGTTTCGCAGATAATTGAACCGTGGTCGGTTCATCTTCATGCTTTAAATCCTGGCCGCTTTGATCATCAACCGTTTCTTTTGCCTTCTTTATCGGTCGCTCTTCCGCTTTACTTTGTGATTTTACGGTTCGTTGGTTTCCTCTGCCGCTGATCTGTCGCTTCTTGAGAGTGTGCGTGTGTCTGTATCTGTGTCTGTATGTGCGAACGTGTCTCTATGTGTATATAGGAAAGTTGACTCTGTCCAAAAGAAAAACGTGTTACTGATCGATGAAAAATATTTTTAGTCCGGAGCTCAATTGATATCCATTTCGAAACGAATGTATACACACTGTGAAAGCAAAGGCAAATGCTCCAGGCTCCTTGTTGACAATGCCTACTTTTCAAAAGCGATGTAGATCTATATTTTTGGACGTATAGTCTCTAACAGAGTTGTGCTCACCGAGCTTTTGCTGGCCTATGGTGCCACAAAGAGCATTATTCAGCGGAACTTAAACGGTTTCCTTTCAGGTGCCTGTCAAATTTGACAAACACTCAATGCTCATGAATCTACATAGAGCTCCTGTAGAGCTATTTACACTGGTATGTACCTATAGCAGCTCTACCCTAAGCTCTCTGCTTACTATTGTTAGAGAGCATATTATAATCGTGTATATAGTAAAACATCTTGAACAATCTTACGCTCTCTATGACCCTATTCAAATCTAAACCATCTGCTTTTATCTGCATGTCAAATTTAACAAGCACTTTTTTGTGGTTTCCCATGCGTCATTTACCTTGCTGAGTCTTGGAAACTTGCTGCATTTGGCATTTATTTTAGTCCAGCTCAGATCTACATAAGTCAGTTCATTGCATTCTCATGTCAAATTTAACATGTACTTGCTACAATAGCCTAACTCTGAGTCATTGCTTTATATAGTTCCACGTATAGAAGCAAGAACTTCTCTATCCTTCCTCTTCAATGTTCCCGTCATATTTAACATGTAGTTTAGCAGCAAGTGCTAATGTCAGCCAGTGCTCGAAAAACTCTACTTTTTGGATTTGCTTAAATTTTCTAGAAGATGTAAGATATAAAGTCAGACGCTTTAGTTAACTGTTCCCATAGCTTAGGAAATTGTGGAAACTTCCAAGAATTTTATATCTCCGACTTCTCTATAACATATCTATACACATTGAAGAATTTTTCCAACAAAAGTCGATGCCCACAATATATCTATATCTAATGAACCAAATATTGACATTATTGCTATATTCATTTAACACATTTCATTCGCCATGGATATTATTTAGCTAGAATTCAATTGTATTAGCTACTTTAGAGCTGAGAAACGTGTAATGCGTAGAGCTTCGCGCTGCATCATCTCGTAGTGTTGGTCTATAAGACTTGAATCGTCATTCGTCTCCTGCCGAAATCTAGTCTTCTTTGGCGGGCGTCCCACCTGTCGACTGGGCTGAGCTGGTCCTCTCGGTCGCCTGGGCTCGTAAACTTTGGAGATGTGACAGCAATTCGGCTGGGCTCGACCGAATGGATAGATGCTGCTAACGGGACCCGGCACAAAGGCGGGCTGCAGTCGGTTCGGCTTGTTGTGCGATCGTTGTTCGATCCAATGGTGACGATGCAGTTCCGGCCTCTGCATGACAGAAGGTGCCAGAGAGTAAAGATTGTTGAGATATACGATGAATTTGAAACATATACAAATGCCTGAAACTCTCGGCTTGCTCTGAGCAAATCCAAAGAGCGACAAGTTGAAATGAAGTCAAAAGTTGTTCTAAAAGGAATAAAAGGAACTATGTGCAGCTGTTGATTTATCTTACAATTCACAAGGGGTTCAAATTCAAACTCTTTTTTACAATATTTGTTCTAAAAGTCTCCATTGAAATAATGCTTGAAAATGTCTTAAGAAAATATATTTTTGAAGCAACGTTATTACTTTTATCCCAATTAATTCAAGTAATAAATTATATATGTAAGAAATACATAGAATACCAATCAGTATAAGTTAGAATATATAATAGATTTGCGAATATTATTATATATAATATATTCGGTATAATTTAAACACAAGTTTGGATATTTATGTCTATAATTTATATACCCTGAACCCATTAATAATGTCAAATCAGGGCATAATATTTTTTATTTTTAATTTTATTATGAATATATTTTGTATATATTTTAATAGCGAATATCTGGTATTTTGATATATGGTATTCTTTAGCATATATGTACTGTAATAAAAAAATTAATTTAATAGTAAATATCTAATATCATTTACCATATAACGCCGGGTCATATGGTTAAGGCTTGTATCTAGTAATTAAATATATTTAGTATTTTTTTTTTTTCAATACAAAAGTTAAGCCTTTTCTATATTCGAAAATTGAATCACCTTAATCAGCTAGTTGAAGCTTGTGATCTAAGCCCGCTAGCTCTTTAGACTTGCGCTTAATCTGAGCCTAATCTGATAATTAATCTGTTTACTCCCTCTTTTGTTCTCCACATTCGTAAATGTTGCAGCGATCAAAAGTGCATTGGTGCTCCTGCCTTCCGTATGCTGCCCGGCATCGACAATTGGTGCGAGATCAATTGCTTGCGCTATCCGCCCAACTGCCCGGAGACTGCCTGCCACTGTCCGTAAGTGTAACTCCCGCTGCCCCGCCCTTTCTCAGCACCTCTACTGATACGCTCCTTCTCTTTCGTTGCAGGCAAGAGTGCGTGGCTATTGGCGAGCTGGAGGGACGCGAAGGCGCCGATACCTACTGCATGGACGAATGCCTCAACTACAAATCGGAATGCCCGCGCGATAGGTGTCGCTGTTTCTAGAGAGAGGGAGAGAGAGAGAGACACAGAAACAGAGGCAGAGAGAGAGTGCGAGAGCGAGGTATACGAATTAGCTGTGCTGCTGCCCCATTGCCAGATGAATACAAAGTTTTGACGAAATGTAATTGAAATGTATAGCTCCATTAGAATATATATATATATCCGTGTATATCCTATATATATGGACGTATATTAAACCGATGAATGTGAATGTGAATATCAAGAGTTTTATTTTTATTTCTTCTGTATATACTATTCCTTGTACATCCTTCTATTATCCATTTTGAGACTGCCTAGGCTGGTTTATTTTTGTCTATTGTTTTTTTTTACTGTTGGGCTCCTTAGTCAGCTAGCGTCTGGTTCACTTGCGCTGTATCCCATCCTCGTAGAGGAATGGGCGCGTGAACGCCTCCAGCAGATCGCGTTGCTCTCTCAGGCGTCGCAGCTCCGACATTGGATTCGCCGTCGAGATGCGACGCACACGGAACAGCGTGGACACCGTCCCAGCGATTTGACTCCAACGTTCGCTGGCACGTGATTGCATCACGTCGGCGCACAGATAGTGATTGCGTCGCTCCTCCACTGACTGCCGGGTGGCTCGAGCAAAGTTCGCTGCAGCTGCTCCGGCAGCTGCTGCCGACATTGAGCCTGTTCCGTTTCCAGTTCCGGCGCCGGCTCTGGTTTCAGCTCCAGGGTCTGCCAATGGGCGACTCTTGGGCGCTAATCCCGGTGCCATTTTGAATGGCTCGCTGCGTATTAGGACTTCGGCCAGCTCCTCGCGAATATCGTCCTCGGAATCTTCGTGTGGCAGAGCCGCACAACTGCCGCAGTTGACATCGCTAACATGGGCAAAACTGGACGCAATGCGTCTCAACGAGGCGGTTGGCGGCGGTGCAGTCGAGGTCGGATGGACAGCGTTCTGAAAGGGATTTGACTCGGAGCAGGAGGCATGGGCGCGACTACGCAAACGACCCAAATTCATATTGGATAGCTTGTTGCCATAGCTAGTGCGCAGCTCGGCTCGTTGGCGTCGCGCCTCCTCCGAGCCAATTGCCAACTTCTTGCCCAGCGGCATGCTCCTGCTGTTGCTGCTACTACTGCTGCTCCTATTCCCAGTTCCTGGGAAGCTGTGGCTGCTGCTGCTGCTCCTGCTGCTGTTGCTGGCTCTGCCAAATTTAGTATCAATCGATACTTACCCAAAAAGTTTTGCCGAAATGTTCGCTGTGAATTTTGATCAGAGACTGCTCAGTTTCAGCTCCATTCCATTCCATTCCATTCCGACAGCCACAGCAAATCCAAGGCCAGCCTCGATAACATGTTGTCGAGCTCCCAGTTCTGTCCACCTTTCGAAACAAATTGGAAACGTGTTATGAGAGTTGAAGTGGATTCAACTTACCTCGAAGTGAACGTATAAGTTAGAGTATAAGTGGAAGTATAAGTAAGAGACTATTTAAAGTAGTAGAAGTAGAAGTAGAAGTAGAAGTAGAAGTAGAAGTAGAAGTAGAAGTAGAAGTAGAAGTAGAAGTAGAAGTAGAAGTAGAAGTAGAAGTAGAAGTAGAAGTAGAAGTAGAAGTAGAAGTAGAAGTAGAAGTAGAAGTAGAAGTAGAAGTAGAAGTAGAAGTAGAAGTAGAAGTAGAAGTAGAAGTAGAAGTAGAAGTAGAAGTAGAAGTAGAAGTAGAAGTAGAAGTAGAAGTAGAAGTAGAAGTAGAAGTAGAAGTAGAAGTAGAAGTAGAAGTAGAAGTAGAAGTAGAAGTAGAAGTAGAAGTAGAAGTAGAAGTAGAAGTAGAAGTAGAAGTAGAAGTAGAAGTAGAAGTAGAAGTAGAAGTAGAAGTAGAAGTAGAAGTAGAAGTAGAAGTAGAAGTAGAAGTAGAAGTAGAAGTAGAAGTAGAAGTAGAAGTAGAAGTAGAAGTAGAAGTAGAAGTAGAAGTAGAGTAGAGTAGAAGTAGAAGTAGAAGTAGAAGTAGAAGTAGAAGTAGAAGTAGAAGTAGAAGTAGAAGTAGAAGTAGAAGTAGAAGTAGAAGTAGAAGCAGAAGTAGAAGTAGAAGTAGAAGTAGAAGCAGAAGTAGAAGTAGAAGTAGAAGTAGAAGTAGAAGTAGAAGTAGAAGTAGAAGTAGAAGCAGAAGTAGAAGTAGAAGCAGAAGCAGAAGTAGAAGCAGAAGCAGAAGCAGAAGCAGAAGCAGAAGCAGAAGCAGAAGCAGAAGTAGAAGCAGAAGCAGAAGTAGAAGCAGAAGTAGAAGTAGAAGCAGAAGTAGAAGTAGAAGTAGAAGCAGAAGCAGAAGTAGAGAGTAGAAGTAGAGTAGAGTGGAGTAGAAGTAGAAGTAGAAGTAGAAGTAGAAGTAGAGTAGAAGTAGAAGTAGAAGCAGAAGTAGAAGTAGAAGTAGAAGTAGAAGTAGAAGTAGAAGTAGAAGTAGAAGTAGAAGTAGAGTAGAAGTAGAGTAGAAGCAGAAGTAGAAGTAGAAGTAGAAGTAGAAGTAGAAGTAGAAGTAGAAGTAGAAGTAGAAGTAGAAGTAGAAGTAGAAGTAGAAGTAGAAGTAGAAGTAGAAGTAGAAGTAGAAGTAGAAGTAGAAGTAGAAGTAGAAGTAGAAGTAGAAGTAGAAGTAGAAGTAGAAGTAGAAGTAGAAGTAGAAGTAGAAGTAGAAGTAGAAGTAGAAGTAGAAGTAGAAGTAGAAGTAGAAGTAGAAGTAGAAGTAGAAGTAGAAGTAGAAGTAGAGAGTAGAGAGTAGAAGTAGAAGTAGAAGTAGAAGTAGAAGTAGAAGTAGAGAGTAGAAGTAGAAGTAGAAGTAGAAGTAGAAGTAGAAGTAGAAGTAGAAGTAGAAGTAGAAGTAGAAGTAGAAGTAGAAGTAGAAGTAGAAGTAGAAGTAGAAGTAGAGAGTAGAGAGTAGAAGTAGAAGTAGAAGTAGAAGTAGAAGTAGAAGTAGAAGTAGAAGTAGAAGTAGAAGTAGAAGTAGAAGTAGAAGTAGAAGTAGAAGTAGAAGTAGAAGTAGAAGTAGAAGTAGAAGTAGAAGTAGAAGTAGAAGTAGAAGTAGAAGTAGAAGTAGAAGTAGAAGTAGAAGTAGAAGTAGAAGTAGAAGTAGAAGTAGAAGTAGAAGTAGAAGTAGAAGTAGAAGTAGAAGTAGAAGAGCTTATCGAAAAGAAATTTCAATTTCAGTGAGTCATGTGTTATATGGTTAGTGATACAGATGGACGATGGGATCCATTCGCTGCTTATCACATACATACACTGCCGATCTTGGGTTAGACGCACTTGCATTTTCCTGAATATTTGCTTTATAACTTTTATTTGGAAAGCAATTAAAAAAAAGTAAATATACAAAAATCTTCGTTATTCGATGACTTTTCAAGTAAACAAATCATAAAAATGTTAATTTTACGAAATAACTGTGTTTTTATTCATTTTATGAAAACTGTTAAAAAAAAGGCACTTTTTTCTAGGTCACTGAAATAGACGCACTTAAAGTTATTATTTTTTTTTAAAGAAAGGAACATAATTTAAAGTATTTCTGTTAACTTTTATAAATATTTAAGCAATAAGTAAACATAAAAAAATAATTTCAATAATGAGTACTGCCTCCCTTGTTCAAAATAACCTCATAGATTCGGTCCTTCATGGAGAGATACAATGAGTGTATGTAGCTCAGCGAAATCTCGCCCCAAGCAAGTTTAATTGCAGCAATTAGTTTTTCTTTGTCATCGTATTGTTTACCCCCTTCAAATACTTTCCTTGAAAGCCATCCCCAAACATTTTCAATTACGTTGAGATCTGGGGAATATGGCGGCCAAGTCATGACCTGAACATTTTCACTCGTAATAAATGACTTTACAACTCTAGCGTTATGGATCGGAGCATTATCTTGTTGGAAAATCCATGGCAATGGTCCGAAGAGATCCTTAATCTTAGGAAATACGGACTGCAACAAAGTTTTGAAGCGCTCACCGGTCATCTTCTGATCTATGAAAACTAAATCTATTGTTCCATAAAATGTGATGGCACCCCACACCATGACTCCACCTTCACGGCTGTGATGGCGGCTTAAATATAGCTCATCTTTTCGTAAATCATGGTAATAATATTGAAAACCATCAGGGCCATCAAAATTAAAACGTTTTTCATCAGTAAAAACAACTGTACGCCAATCATTAAGTCGAGTATCAGATTGAACTGCCCATGTCATGTATTCTCTCGCATATTGGAGCCGCTTTTGTTTACAAATAGCATTTAGAGGTGGTTTTTTCTTAATTTTCAGACGCTTTAGATGTTTTGCATTTCTAATTGTACGCTTAACAGTTGAAAGGCTGGCGTTTACACCGGCTGATTCCCTAATTTTAGCTGCAGACTCAGTCGAATTGGAAGCAAGATGAAGAATTTTACGCTTATCTCGGGAAGTAAGAGCTCGTTTTCGTCCTTTGAAGTGTGTTCCATATGCTCCTGGATCTTTCAAATATCTATCAACAGTTCTGGAGCTGCGCTTTATCTTTTTAGCAATATTTCTGTTAGACAGTCCCTGTGAGTGGAAGAAGTCTACTTTTTCACGTTCCAATAAGCTTAATATAGTAGCTTTTCCCATTTTTTCTTTTAATATCACTTGAAATTGATTTATTTGTTAATATTTAGTTATTACTTGATCAATATAGTTGAACTTTTTAATACAAAACTTATAAAATTGATGTGCGCGTGGTTCATTCGAACAACCGAAAAGCCATGTGATTGCATAGAAATTTCTACAATCTTCGAATGCACAGTTATCTTTTCGAATATCAACAAACTATGAACATAAGTTTTTCGAGCTAGATTCGAACTTTGATAAAAAAAATAGTTTCGGCAACCAAGACATGCCTAATAACTAAATAAAACCGTTTTTTTACAAAAAAAAATGGGTGCGTCTAACCTAAGACCGGCAGTGTATATCATACAATAGAAACGATTTAGTTTTGGAAAAATATATAGTATATGTATAAAATATGTATTGTAAACATGAGGCTTAAACATCTAGTTAAATAAGAACTGAATACAATATCTGCCTAGAACATCAACTTTTTCTTCTGGGGCAGGAAGTTGGTGCGGACTGTCGTCTCGACCAATTTACGTTTGAGCGCGGGCTTCTCGACGTTGGCGCCCTCCTTGAGGGCCAATATGGCCGATGGCATGGGCAGCTTGGGGCCAACTGTGGGGGCAGGTTTATTTCGAAAATAGGGCATGCTCAGCGCCTCGCGGCACGAGCAACGCTTGAGAGGATTCATAGCGAAGAGGCGACGCATCAGAGTGATCATATCATTTCCGGCGGCTGTGAAGATATTCGGTAGCGGAGTGCCCACAAAGTGACGGAACTGCAGATAGTCGTGGAGCTTGCTGATATACGGCCATTCGGCTTCTGTGGGCGTGCCCAAGACGCTGAAGATGCGGGTCAACTGATCCAGATCCGAATCGCCGGGCAGAAAGGGTACTCGCAACATCAGTTCAGCCAGTATGCAGCCAACGGCCCACATGTCCACACCGGTTCCGTATTGACGGGCACCAAAGAGCAGCTCCGGCGAGCGATACCAGCGCGTGACCACATGATGGGTGTAGATGCGATTGGGTGAGCCAAAACTCTTGGCCAGACCGAAATCGCCGATTTTTAAGATGCCATCGCTGTTCACTAGCAAATTATTGGGCTTGAGATCGCGATGCAGGATCCAATTGACGTGCAGATATTCCAGGCCACGTAGCGTCATTATCGCATATGCCTTAATGTTCGCCTGTGTGAGTATGATCTTCTGGTCCTTGATGATGACCTCAAGGTCGGTGTCCATGAAATCAAAGACAAGCGACACATTCGACAGCTGGCCAAAGACATCGACGAGTCCAATGATGTTCTCATGCTGCAGCTCTTGCAGTATCTTAATTTCGCGCAACGCTGTGCGATTGATGCCATCGCGTGCCTCATCGCGGCTGCCCTTCTTAATCTTCTTAACGGCCACTATTTGGCTGGTGACGGTGTCTCGCGCCTTGTAGACAATGGCAAACTACAACAAAATGATGGTTAACCCAACATGTGCGCATATTCAAAATGTATGTATGCATATATAAGGGATTGCTTACCTGACCCTCGCCAAGAAAGGACAGCTTAGCATAACGATCCTTTTTGTCATCTCCCAGCGGCAACATTTGAGTGTTTATGCATATAATACAATTCAATAAACGCCAAGCTGGAGGACTCATCCGGCGAATTGGCGAATGCGCTACCAACAGATTGTTTAATCTTAAATTATATCGATGATCAAAATTATATCGATGTGCCACATTTTATCGATGTGCCACATTTGATCGATGTGCGCCATTATATCGTTGTGTCACACTTTATCGATGTGCGCCATTATATCGATGTATAGCATAATATCGATAATCCGATATCAATCGTAGTGAAAAATGAGTTGAAAAGCAGGGTCGCAGTGAAACAAATACTGAAAATTCAACACATCGATATATTTAGTCGGCGTGACTGCTAAATTATTCCATAATAGAAGCAATACCGTAGTCATTTGTGCCCGTGCTGTTGCAAGAAACATTTAGTTTGTGTGCTCTTTGCTAATTATTGAAACAAAAAGAAAGCCAGCATGTAAGTAAATCCAAAATCTACTATAGACGTTAAGGCGTGTATTGTAAAAGAAATGCATGTGAATTTTCGCAAAGCTTCTGGAAAAAACGTTTGATGACGCCGCCGCTGAACACTATCGGTAGACGACGGTCTGGGGATTCTCTCTGCCTACAAATGCTCATTTCAATTCAATTGAATATTATATTCGCGTCCGCATGTGTGCATGCATGCGTATGCATAATTACCTAGATACAAATCGAAATCGCCCATTTCCAGAAACTGCTGCTAACTAATCAACTATTTAGCTAGAGTTTTCATTTTGTTTGTTTGGAAGGCCGGCGACACGACGTGGTGAAGCCGCGTGCGCTTAGCTCATATTTGGAAATCTGTGGGCCATGCCAATGGGCACCAGCGCACTTTGAGACGTATTCACGTTGACAGCAAATGCCTATAAACATCATTTTGCATAATTTGTTCATTTGCAAATGCCAAATATCTGACATACCCGAAACAGCAGCCCAGCAAATAATTGAGGTTAAAAACGAAAACGAAAATTTTGCGTCATGTTTCAGTCTAGCGGGTGTATTGGCGTCTGTTGGCCGTATGTGTGAGTGCGCGTATGTGTTTGTGTGAATGGGTATGTGAATGTTTGTCTGCAATAGCCCATGTGTGTATATACAAGTGTTTGTTATTCGGCAGTATAAATAATAATACGGCACTCGCCCAAACATTTGCATTGCTTTGCTTCTCATCTGCATTAACTGTGCATCGGCACTTGGCTTGCTCTCATCCATATTTCTTGCGTGCGTTTACATTTTGGCGCGCTTTGACTGCGTCCCTGCAGCCACTAGCTTACATTGCGCCTTCTCGCTCGCACACGCAGCATGCTGCGCTGCTCTGTTCTTAGGATAGTTTAGTTTCAGCATGTGTGCGTGTGTGCTGTGCCCAAGCTACTTACACGCGTGTATGTGGACATATGCATATGTGTGTGCGCTGATTCAGCTGAGAAACGCATTTCGTCGAAATCTGTAATTTATGTTCGCATGACATTGGATTTGTTTTCGTTTGACTCACATTTTATATGCGAAATTGCGTTTGTGCGCTTAAGTCGATTATATTGGTATCGCTGAATATATTAAACATAAATGTGTGCATATGTATATGTGAAATGATATGAACTTTAAAGACTGTGTGTATATTGCCTGGGTCCAGAATGTAAGCAACAAAATGCTTATTCGTTTTTGTATTAAGATATTTATTTATTATTGTTTAGTTCCGGGCTATCATACAGCTCCATTTCTCTTTATAGTGAATAAATGCCTAATCTTAAATTAACATTTGCAGCTGTGCATTTTGTTGTTTATCTTTGAATCCAGCTAAGTCGACTAAAACTGAGCTCAGCAAATTCGCAAGCAAAAAAAAATTTTGTTTATTTGCTTGAAATTTTGATGAGCGCCAATGGAAGTAGATTTATAAACAATGTTTGCAAGATCTCGTTAGCATTTATTGGTGTAAAATGCCTCTCCTTATGATGTTCTGCTGATATATGCATATGTATATAGGGGTGCATTTGTGAGAACGTATCATTCCTACGCTTACGCTTACATAAATGCGACAAGAGCAACAACAGCAGCAGCAGCGGCAGCCTCCTCTCACGGCATTGTCGCATGCTACCTGCCTGCACACACACATACGCATGACGGCAGCTGCAGTTCTGTTGCCCTATGGTTCGCTCTCTTGCAGTCGCTGCCTCCTTCCTTTCGCTCTCTCTCCCTCTCTCTGTCGAACAGCTGTTGTTGTCCTTTGGCGCGCTTTACAGCTACCTTTGCCGCTCCTGCTTTGACCTTTACATTTCCTATCTGGTGCGCAGCCCGCATAATTCGCAGTCGCATTGCGCTCTTCGCACGCTTAACATCGAAGTGTGAAGAAATAGTTCCTCGTTTTTTCATCTTTTTTTTTTTAAATCTCTAATCTTTGTGCTTTATCTCAAAAGTCGGAATCGTATAACGAAACTAATTGCAACATATTTTTTGTTTGTAAGCAGCAGTCATCAAATCAACAGCATAGGAAGACAAATCATAAATAAAGCAGAAAAGCACAATCTACAACAAATTAGAAAAACAGCAAAAACATGGCTCAGGAAGGACAGGATATGCCCACATTCAAGTGCGTGCTGGTCGGCGATGGCGGCACTGGAAAGACAACATTCGTCAAACGTCACATGACCGGCGAATTCGAGAAGAAATATGTGGCCACACTGGGCGTGGAGGTGCATCCATTGATCTTCCATACCAATCGCGGTGCGATCCGATTCAATGTATGGGACACAGCTGGCCAGGAGAAATTCGGCGGACTACGTGACGGCTACTACATTCAGGGCCAATGCGCCGTCATTATGTTCGATGTAACATCGCGTGTCACCTACAAGAATGTGCCCAACTGGCACAGAGATCTGGTGCGCGTTTGCGAGAATATACCCATTGTCCTCTGTGGCAACAAGGTCGACATCAAGGATCGTAAGGTCAAAGCCAAAAGCATTGTGTTTCACCGAAAGAAAAATTTGCAGGTAAGTTTCCTTATGTTAATCTAAACAAGTCCACTTTCAAAATTAATCGGTTCATTTTCTCTTTTGGCATGAGTAAAGGCAATAAAAATGAATTAGACAGAGATGGAAAGAGAAGGAGCGATGCAGCATAGCGTAGAGCAGCCTAGAGATAGATCAAACATATTGTTAGAGGGCATATATATTAATAATATTATATATTATATGTTGTTATTTAGCAAATACTGCTAGCATTTGTATCTGTGCATTCGCATTCAAGAGAAATATTTATACATGTATTCACAGTTGTTAGCTGAAACATGATAGAAATGTGTTCGCTTCTCGAATGTTGTAGTAGAAGCTTGTGTTTCTTCACCCCTATTATCCCTTCGTTATGCATTCGCTTTCTTTAAACAATCTGTCAAACCAAATTAAGTCAGTTCGACTATGGAATCTGTAAATTGGATACCAAGAGATAAGAGATTTCTTGGATGTATATAAACAGTAATCAGTTCTTAAAGCAAGACTTCTGGAATCCATGAAGCATAATAGAAATCTAGATAAACAGAAAACATATCTGAAAAATGAGATTTAGTTTCTATATTCTATAAATAGACATTTATAAATAGATGTAAGATATGTGTAGAAGATTTTCGAATCCATTAATCATAACAGTAAAGTGTGATATATATAGAATCGCAATAGAAATGCATATAAACAGAAATCAGATCTGCAACCTAAAAATTGAAAAGTGGGTTTCAAATGCTATCAAATAGATGCAATGCGTTTGTTTATCAACATACTAGACATTAGGTCAGCGGAATATTAATGGGTTCTACCATTGAATATAAATAGATAATGCGGAAATTGTGTTGCCATATGAGACTTTAAGCTGTTGTTCAATTTCCTCTACCTTGACTAATTCACATCGTTTTCTTTATACTTCCAGTACTACGATATCTCTGCTAAATCGAATTACAACTTTGAGAAACCATTCCTTTGGCTGGCCCGCAAGCTGGTCGGTGATCCAAATCTGGAATTCGTAGCAATGCCGGCGCTGCTGCCACCGGAGGTCAAAATGGATAAAGACTGGCAGCTGCAGATCGAGCGTGACTTGCAGGAGGCGCAAGCGACCGCCTTGCCTGATGAGGACGAGGATCTATAAGCATATTAGTTTACAAATGAATTCAAAACAAAATATAATTGAGAGAAAAAAAGAAAAAAACCAACTTACACACTAAGAAAAGAAAAATTAATAAAAAAAAGAGAATAAACGGAAATTTTGGAAAGAACAACAACAACAGCAAGAGCAAGAACAAGAAAAGGGTGAACTACAGCAGCAAGATGAGCAGGAAACGCAGCGACGGGAAATATATGGAGTTGTGTATCAACGCTGCACACACATACATACATACATACACACACATATAGCAGCAAGCTCACACACATACACGCAGAGAGAGCAAATTACAGTGCTATTTCCCAAATTATCAAGTTGATAATACAGCTCTAATTTTTTTTTTAATTTTTTTTTTCCTATATATAATTTTAATTTTGGACTTTACTCATTCGCTTTTGGTTAGACTTCGGCTAGCTTTTTTTTTTTGTGATACGGCCACAAAACGTATTCTATAGCCAGAAGCTAGCAAAGGAAAATGAGAGAAGCATAAAAAAGCAAGAAGGCAGAAAATAAAAACAAACAAAACAAAACAATAATGAAAAATTAATTGAGCGAAAAAGGCGTCAAATTTTCAGTTTAGCTAAATTGTGAAATTTAGAAACCATAAATTAGGTTACACTTCAACAATAATAATAACAACAACAACAACATTGACAACAACAACAATAAATTAAAATTGCAAATGAAATGGATGGATAAACATAGCTAAGACTAATAAAAATGAAAACAAAAAGAACTTGAATGAAATGCACAGAAATTTTTAT
The DNA here is from genome assembly GCA_037075325.1 of Drosophila mayaguana. Taxonomy (NCBI): domain Eukaryota; kingdom Metazoa; phylum Arthropoda; class Insecta; order Diptera; family Drosophilidae; genus Drosophila; species Drosophila mayaguana. The sequence continues at coordinate 5,649,213 of JBAMCG010000077.1, forward strand.
TATTGCTAATTTGAATTTGTAACTGAAGATATTTGATTGATTGATTGGAGAGAACCTTTAACGATGTAGCTATATTTTGTCATTGTCTCGATTTCATTATGGAATATATGAAACATTGTTATGGACTAGCTGTAGGCTGATTGATGAATTTAAATACAAATTTACCATGTGAATCAATCCATGGTAAATTTGTATTTAAATTCATTTTTTGTTTAGCATTGGGATAGAGCGATTGATTGATATAGTCTGTGTATAATCCCAGTTTCTATTTAGATGGAGCCTTAATTCACGTGAAGCCTGTATAATCCAAGTTTAGTTGTGGCCTGTTCGATTGATGAAGCCTTGATTGACAGACCAGGACAGAGCACATAAGAGGAACTTGTGTAGCCCAAACACATACTAATTTAATTAACACTTCGGCTGTTGATTGATGGAAATGGGCAGCTTGATGCGCAGGAATAGGAAGGACGCTTTTGACCACATAAGCCAGATTTATATAACCAAGACACATAATTCGTATATAACATTGGGTTTATCTCTTGGCTGCTTGATTTATGTAGATTGATTAGCCAATAGAGAAACTTGTACAAGCTGTTGACTGATGCAGATTGATGCGTGATTAACAGGAATATCAAGGACACTTTAAAGAACACAAACTATACTATTTCGTTTAACACTAGGTTTATCTTTAAGCTGATTGATTGACGACGAGCATATGATTGAACACTAAATTTAGCTGTTGCTTGGATGTAGCTGGACCGTTTGATTGACAGGAATAACAAGAGCACGTTGTGAGATAAAAGAAAAACGTTTATTGAATATTTGTGTTGAACGCTACGCACAATTGTGATTGTCTAGCTGTGGATTGATAACTTGATTGATTAATATTGGAATCGATTGATGTAGTAGCAGAGCAGCTGGCGCACGGCGTCGACTGTTTAGGGACACTTGACGCAGCAGGCGGGAAAGACGCCTGTGTAGCGCTGCTTGTTGTGGCAAGTGACTTTCTGGTCGCTGCATCTGTTGATCAGACAGGTTAGATCAAAGCACGACATATATATATATATATATATATATATATATATATATATAGCTGTACTCACTCCTCGACGACGGTCTTGAACGTATCCGAGCAGATGGCGCGCTTCAGGCACTTGCCCTCCTTGCCGAAGTCAACGTAGTCCTGGCCCTTCTTCAGCAGCGGCAAATACTTGAGGAACACCGTCTCGTCCTCGGCATTGCGGTAGGTGCAAACCGGCTCGCTCACTGCAGAAGAAAATCAGGACCAATATCCATTAGTTTGATATGTGCTTGCAACGTGCAGCTCGGTCGGCCGGCCTCACATTTGTGCGACATCACCAGCTGCAACAGCAGCAACATCAGACCAACTATTGCCCAGGCGTGACGCATCTTTTGTTTATTGGATCTTCGGATCAACTAAAGCCCATTGGCTCAACCTGTTTGCTATATATACCCCCAACTAGATCCAGCAACTGATGCGCAAATTTACAATTCTAATTTGCGAAACAGACACACACACACACACACACACACACACAAAATAAAAGTAACAATGCCAAGCTGCGGCTTCCCAGACTCGAGCTGTGCGCTACAGAGAGCTTTATTTTTAGGATTCCCTTGCGCTCTTAGAATCAGCTATACTGGGAATTTATTTCTCATTTCTTTTAGAGTTCAAATCTCAAAGTGTTTGCATTTTTTTTTCAATTTAAGTTGAAATTTGTGTTTGAATTTTTAATAATATGATAATAATAAAAATAATCGAATATTATAATTATTTAAATATTTTAAAATTAAATCTTGTAATAAATTTTAATTATTAATTTAATTTTAATTATTTCATTTTCAAATATATCCAATTTTACTTTTAAACTACAAATTTGTTTTAAAAATAAAATGAAATAAAATATAAATGTAGCTTGAAAGTTTTTGTTAACAAATTATATTTAAAACATGATCTATTTCGACATTAAATAATACAAAAAATAAAATTCAAGGCTGAAATACCCATAGTTGACTTTAAACCTTAAACAAACAACGCCAAAACATAACCTAAAATTTATTTATATAATTCTAGCTTGAAGTTTTATAGAAGCACTTTAAAACTTGGCGTTAATATATATTATTACCTTCTTCACTAAATAAAAAAAAAATAAATAAAAATAAAATAGTAAATAAATAGAGCACAGCTATCGATTTATTGAAACAAATTCTAGTGCTATTTAGAGATCTATAAAAAAAAAAAAAAAACAATTCAAGTCTAGCTTTTATAGGCTCATACATACGGACCGATAGATAGACATACCGCTATCTATATAGTCGGGATCAGCTTGTCGCCCTGCTCCCGACTATATGTACTTTATGGGATCTGCCACGCCTCCTGCCAGTTACATAGGTTTGAGCAAAAGCAAAAATATCCTGATTTTCCATTATCGATGGGTTCTGGGTGTGAAAATGCCATCAATTTGTTTCCTAGTCACATATTATCTGATGGTATTTATGGTAATCCGGCTTAAATAAATAATCATATATTATACCTATGCTTATACTAAAGTCCCAGTCTTGTAAGAGAAGGAATTTTCGGAGACTCGATCCCTGGTGAAGCGGCTTGCAGAGCATTTGAGATCTTAGGTCGTTGGTTCTCTGATCTGGCTCTGATTTGCTGCTAGCACAATTCGCATTTGAATTGTTTAATTGTTCACTATTTAGTCGGTTACCTTCGGCTGTCCCCTCGGCCGATGCACGACCGCCGCTTAGTCCGCTCAGCTCTGATTGAGTTAATTGCGCTTAAAGTTGATTTTCTAATGCTTTCCTTCTATTCGACTCATCTGCTGAGCTGCCCTTAAAAAGCTGCCCGTAAAAGTGCAGCCTATAAACACTAATTGAATGAATAATACTTGAGCTACATTTGAGTTATTGAGGAATAGAGCTGGTTTTCAGGGCTATACACTAGCATATAGCTGAGATATAGGTGAGGGTGAATGTTGAATACTCAACTCTACAATTTGTGGGGTTTTAGAAGAGCTGACTTGGACATAGATCAGCTGTGACCATTAGAACAGTGGATGTTATTTATATATTATATTCGATCGGCTTTTACTATATAGATCACGGGGTAAGTTTAGCTGCTATGTATATCTGTAATATATGGACATAGACATATGATTCTATTTACACACCTAGTTGGAGATTTGAAGATTCTGAGATTTGTTTAGATTTTTCGGAGCTTCGTATATACGATTTTCAAGTCATGTCCCCCAAAACTATATATTTCTCATATATTATGTAGGGTTGATGATCAACAGCTGTTTTAAGAACAATTGTAAAATTGCAGGTTTATTTTAAGGTATTTGTAATACATAGGAATAAAATATGATATGCGAAATGTATATCATTGTAAGAGCTTTATATCATTGGTGTCCGGTTTCTGGCAGATCAGCTTGGGGCAGCAATGCGGAAAGCTGCGACGCATATCGGAGCCAATTTTGCAGTTCTTCTGTGGCACCAGATTGTGTCGACCGCAACTATGGATAGAACATAGATCATACAGTAGAGTTTATGCGGAAGAGAGAGAGAGAGAGAGAGAGAGAGCGAGAGGGACAGAGATGTATATGAAGTACAAATCAATGAAGTTTAGATATAAGCGTTGAAATGCTTAAGATGTATCCCTTTTTTGGTATGTAAGTATATTAATTTATAGCGAATATAGATAGATGGATACAGATAGGAAAATATGGATAGATTGATAACTAGATGGATAGATAGATAGGTAGATAGATATATCGATTGATAGATAGATGAAAAGAAAGACAGATTGGTATGAAGGCATATGACTATATATATGAATGACTTACTATAGTATTATATAGAATATGACATGTGATGCATCATATCCATTTATAGCATTTGTAATATTCATATAGCACGTTATATATCATATCATATATGTACAGTTGATAAAGTATAGCTGATGATATGCATAAAAATACGATGTACCAATGAAAAACTTTACTCTGGGTGCAAGACTATATTATAAACACATATATAGAAGACTTACAATTCAATTTCTAGCACATAGTCCGGTCGACAGAAGAAAGACTTGCAGTGGCCCTCGCGGTTGATGGGCTTGTAGGACTGATACTTGGGTATGGGCTGCTTCAGCTCTTCAAAGTAACATTGTCCCGGATAATCTAAAGAGATACTTTCAGATCTCTAGCTCCCTATTTCTGATTCTCATTCTCTCTCTCACCTGGATGTATGGCACTGGGGCGATATCTAAGATCGGCAGCACAGTCGGAGCAGAGCGAAGCCAGCAGCAGCAGCAGCAGCAGCATGGGCACGCCATGGCAGCCAATGCCCAGTCCAGATCTTATGGGTATTGCCATGGCAACGAAGGAGGTAGGAGAAGGAGAAGCGAACACTGAACCGAAGGAAAGAGGCAAAGATAAAGTTGTTCAGCGGACGCCGAACGTGCGACTGAGTCAATTGCAATTAATTGTTGTTGCTTTTATATAAAATTAATTAATAAAGCTCGGCTGTAACTGTATCTGTATCCGAATATGGGGCATACATATGCTTCGGCTTTTGTCTTTCTTTTGTCATTGTTGTTGTAGTTGTTGTTGTTGTTGTTGTTGTTGTTGTTGCTTTTGATCTAGTTTGCATTAATTAAGCACAAGCCGCCAGCCCTGAAAGCGAGAGTCCATTCAAGCGGGGGCGTCAACAACTAAATATACTACTTAAAAGCGTAAATACTTCAAGTGAGCGAAGCTGGCATGCTCGACTGGCAGATACCCTGCACTGCTTGGCTGGGAGGTCAGCGAGAGAGCGAGTCTAAAGCTTAGGAACAAACAAAACTGATCTACTTAGCTGAGCCATAGCCCAATCAGCGGGCCTGCTCGACTGGCAGATACCCTGTAAAGAGCTATCGGCTCGTTGGGGCATGGCATATGGATGGAAAATGAAAAGTAAACGATTATGGCAGATATCACACTACAGTACAGCCTAGCTAGTGGACGTGCTCGACTAGCAGATACCCTGGCAAAATGGCAAAAACAGTTTAAATCAATTCTCGTTGATTATGAAATAAAACAAAGTTTTGTTGACTAAAAAAATGTAAGCAAGAGTCAAGCTGAAGGGTATACTCGACCGTTATATACCCTGTTAATTATAGATGGCTCATAAAACGTGGTTTCAATTAAGTAAACGGAGAGCTAATAACTATATTAAATTGAACTAGAGCTGAGTTGATATGTTCGACTAGTAGATACCCAGTTAATAGAAAAAAGTTGTTCAAGTTTAGCTTTGCTCGATTATAAAGCAAACCAAATAGCTGTCTACTATCCAAAAGTAAACTTTAGATAGTCATGCTCAACTATCTAATACCCTGTTACATGATTTCAGCTCGTTAAAGCGTGAGGTATTGATTGAAGTATAAAAACAACGAAAATCAGCTAGTGTAGAGAAAAACACTCGCGCAACGGGCATTCATGGAGCATCATACTCATTTGCATGATCGTCTTCCAGACATCTCATTTAATGTGAGAGTTTGTTTAGTCTTAGAAGTAAGCGAAATCAAGATGAACTTGACTAAGTAACGCCATATACAAATAAACTCGACTAGCAGTTGCCCTCGCCTTTATAATGATTAAATACAGGTTTCTTGCTTTCGATTTGTAGACACTGTTTATAGAGGAATAACGGGCATATTTGGTTATTATGTGTAATATAATATAGGAAAGTTGAATGAAATGAAGGGAAATCTGCATTCAAGTCATTTGAAGCCAAGTCAGCTATGACGGGAAAAAGGCTAAATTGGCTGCACTGTCGCTGACACAGTTGCTGTGGCAAGGTCAACAAAGTCTTATCAGCCTTATTAATACATGTTTATATAAATATAGTATATATGTACATACGTACTTTGATTTTCGACTGTTAAATTTTGAATGGGATTTACAAGTATAAACACCCATTGAGCAAACTTTTGTCTAGCCTTGAAATCAATGTTGAGGCTGGCGATAAAATTGGAATGAACAGCAAAGCCGAAAGAGGGAGAGAAAGAGTGAGAGAAAGGGTGAAAAGTTCTATTTATTTATATACATTATATAGGTATATACATATATAAATGTCTGTTGCAGCAGCTGCACAAAACCTATATACCCGTTCTAGGCAATTTCAATGAGCTTAGGGTATAAAACAGCAACAAAAACAATGGGAAATCCGGCATCAATAACAGTTCGATGAGAGAATACAAAAAACTGCTCAAAGCTGTATTATGATTTATAGACATTTATCACCCGAACAATGTGAATGTATAAATATATATATATATATATATATATATATATATATATATATATATATATATATATATATATATATATATATATATATATATATATATATATATATATATAGGTATATATATAGAACAGGCAACGTACAAATGGTTTTTATTTTTATACCCTGATCCCATTAAAAATGGGAAATCAGGGTATAATGGTTTTGTGAAAAGTATGTAACAGGCAGAAGGAGGCGTGGCAGACCCCATAAAGTATATATATTCTTGATCAGGGCGACGAGCTGAGTCGATATAGCCCTGTCCGTCTGTCCGTCCGTCCGTCCGTCCGTCCGTCCGTCCGTCCGTCCGTCCGTCCGTCCGTCCGTCCGTCCGTCCGTCCGTCCGTCCGTCCGTCCGTCCGTATGAACGCCTAGATCTCAGAAGATATAAGAGCTAGAGACTTCAAATTTTGTATGCATACTCATGTATACCATACGCAGTACAAGTTTATCTTTTTTTTTCGATAACTCGTCCGATTACTTTTTTATCGCGAAAAATCGATAAATTGATTTTGTTTGTTCACCGTAATTTCAATACTTTTAGACCTGGAGACTTCAGATTTGGTGTGTATATACATCTGATCAATACGCAGATTTTGTCATTTACAGATTTTGGATACCACGCCCCCTTCGCCCCCAATTTGCAAAAAACGTATTTTAAGTACTAGAGACTTGTGCTTTGAAATGTACACACATTTGCACATTGTGATCACATTCTGAAAGTTTCATGAAGATAGTCCTATTACAGGAGAAATTATTCAGCAACAAAATTCTCATAGTATTGCCCACACTGCAGCGCAGCCCAAGCGCAGTCGCTGCTTACTGCGCAGTTAGCAGAGCGCGTGCTTATGCGTGCGTGAATATCAGCTCTTTGTAGGGATCAGGGTATCTCCTAGTCGAGCAGTCTCGACTAGAGCTTCCTTACTTGTTTAAGCTGTGTTAAAAAAGTTTGGGAAACGCAAGTTGAACGAAAGTTTTATGCACTATGATTTAAGTGTGTGATGTGAACGTAGGAACTAATATATCTAGAGAATCTCAAGGAGAGAGAGAGAGAGAGAGAGGGAGAGAGAAAGATATAAGAAGAGTAATCAATAGTCGAGTATTGAACAGCGATAGATAGATATTGACAGAATGTGAGTAATCTGAACTGTTCAAATGGTTCCACACTCGCTCTCTCTCTCACCCTCTCTGTCGTCTACCTCCCTCTCTCTCTCTCTCTCTCTCTTAGTCTTTGCCTATTTTGCATTGGAATGTCTATATCTTTCTCTTTTATACCTCGCTCTCAATTTGTGAGTCTCTTAAACTCTCTCTCGCTCTCTCTCTCTCTAATTCTCTCTCTCTCTCACTCTCTCTCTCTCTCTCTCTCTCTCTCTCTCTCTGCCTGTTTATTTCTTTGTCTCCCTCTCTGCTTCATGCCTCTCTTTTCTCTCTGTCTATTTCCGTCTCTCCTTCTATGGCTACTTCCTTCTCTCTCTCCCTCTTTTTCTGTTTCTCTCTGTTCCCCTGTTTATTTATTTGTCTCCCTCTCTACCGCTTGCCTCTCCTTTTCTCTCTGTCTATTTCCTTGTATCTCTCTCTTTCTCTCCCTCTCTCTCTCTTTCAATATCTCGCTCACTCTTTGTGAGTCTCTCTTAGACTATCTCTTGCTCCCTGTGTCCCTTTCTTTTTCTCCCTCCCGCCCTCTTCTTTCTTTCTGTCTCTTTCCTCTCTGTATCTCTCTTTCTCCCGCTCACACTCATTTTCTCACTCTATTCTGGCTGATTCAAAAACCAGAAACTGTTTTATGTAAGCAAACACTATAGAATAATCAATAGACTTAGCCCCAGTGAGCATTACGAGACTATATACTATATCCATATATATACAAACATATATAAACAATATTTTCGCAACAAACAAACCAAAGTCGGCGAACAGCAGGCGAATTAAAAAGCAATTTAAAGAGCTGATAAGTTAAGCTGGCGCTACTCAGTGTCTCATCTGTTGCCTTATGAAGCGAAAGTTCTCACTGCCGAGTCGCAGCTGAATTGGGACTTGAGGATGCGCAAACTGGAAGTATGCTGGATTCTAATTGGAATATGTCTAATGCTAGCGGCTGAGCTGCAAGGCTTTAGCACGCAGTACAGGGGCAATACGAAGCATTCAAGTGAGTCCCTGGCTACAGTTATCTGATGCTATAATCCTTTGGATATATATATATCCACTTTAGCTCTACCTGATCATTGCTTCTATGCGGAGCTGAAACTGGCCGTGCCCCGCAATGGAACCGTCTTTCCCGTCGATCACTTTGACTTTTGCGCTAAGGTCTATTGTCGGGAGGACTACGTGCTCGTGATCAAGCAGTAAGTGCCGGCATCAGGCAGCTATATCTCATAGACATATATATCTAATCTACATCTATATCTTTAGTTGCGATCGCATGCAACTGGCGGATGGCTGCTATTTCACGCCCAACGACTATACGAAGCCCTATCCGGACTGCTGTGCCACACGCATCTGTCCAAGCAAATAATATATCCCATATAAAATTAGAATTTATATATATGTATGTGTTGTTATACAAATTATATTTATATTACAATATAGCAGGACTTCAGAGTCCTTTTTGTATTTATTCCAATGAATACGCGAAGTTTCTCTCACAACTTTTATCAGTTGGAAATTTCAATAGGACTGACTTGATAATTGCTAATTCAATTGGACTTACTTCGCTAATTGAGTTTATTCTGCTTTAAAATAAGGTGTGAATTTGTGGGAAGCATTAAGCAGGTGCAAACTAATTGGAACAAACACTCTAATTGGAGGCTATTAAATCTGAGGAGCTGCCTTTAAGAAACATCGTATTGGCATATCAAACGATACGCATCTAATTAGAATATATGTATATACAAATTAGGTCAACAATTTATCATTTGAAATATATGCATATATTGTTATTGCCATTAATATCTAAACTAGCATGTTCCGATTGGAAATCAGATTACATATGGCTAATTGGATATAGTCCAAAAACTGCATGCAAATTGAATTGACACATTTAGCTTAAAACTAAGTGACAAGCGGTTGACTCTTCCAATTGGCACTCTATTGTCTGATTAGATGTGTAACAGAGAACGCAGGCAATTGAGTAGAATTGTAACGCTCGACTGAGATTTCTCGAGAAACACTCAGATCTGGCACAGAAAAACGCATTATTAATGGGCATATAAATAGGAAAATATAGATCATGGGGAAGATGTCCAATTGGAAGTACATATGTACGTATATATAGGTATATACGTAATAAGTAGCTTTAAACTAGACAAGGTTATATACATATATACATATATCACTGCAATTAATCAGACAAGGCTTCCACCGACAAACTGTAAAGGAAATACCGAAATTTCACAACAGATGGCTTCTTCTATAGACATACATATACATACATATGTCCATATACATACATACATACATATATAATCGACATAAATCCGTTTCAATAATTAGTTTTCAGGCGCAATCGTGTCTATCAGCGACTCGAGCGACCTCTGCCAAATAGTCGCCCAGGTCAGAAGTGTTAATCAATTTGATAAACCAGACACTATGTAGCTGATAGCTATAGAGCTATATAATTGACGTGGTTCAAAGGCAGAGCAAACAGTTTCAATTCAAATTGTGAGCTTTAAGCTAATTATTTCCCATTATGAAGACGGAGACAATTGTCCTGCTTATTGTGGTGCTGGGCGCCCACTCGCTGCTGGTGCTGGGCGGTAAGTCGTTGCTGAGTTTCTATACAGGATTTCAATCGACCTACTATATGGAATGAATTCTTATTAGATTGTGTATTTGGTGGACAAAATTTGAAGGTGGGTCAGAGCTATTCGCCGCCTGGACAGTGCACAGAGTTCACCTGTCAGAAAGGTGGTACCATTACCGGCAAAGCGTAAGTGAACTTTTGTGCGCAGCTGCATGTATACCCTGTAAAATGTATGTTTCGCCTTGATAGCTGCCCAGCACTGGCCACCCTAAAGCCCTGCGAATTGGTCGAGGATGCAACCAAACCGTTTCCCCTATGCTGTCCCTACTTCGATTGTGAGCCGAAGAATGTAAGACTATAGACATACAAGAATGCAGAATTAATAAATGCTAATAACATAAGACTGTGAAAAGTTTAATAAGCAGCAAGTGTGGCTACTCGCAGCGATTGCTACAATTTCGATAAGTTTTTGTTGAATTCAACGGCCTCAGTTTCGATAAGTTTTGGTTGCATATTGCACGCATGCACTAAAAAATACCGAGTCACAAAAATGATTTAGATGGCAAAGTTTCGATGTTTTTTTGCCCATTTTGTATTTGATTTTTTGAACACCTAACGAATATAGCAGGCTTTAATTTAAATGTCATTTTCTGAATATACTTTAGCCCCAAATGTCTGAAATCATTTTAGTTTCCATTGTAAATTCGTACCGGAAATTACTTTTGATATTTTTTCATTTTTCACAAAAACAGAATTCATTTTTAAAATTTGCAACCGTAAATAAGTTTAGACTTTTACCAAATCATATACCAAATCAATTACCACTTCAGTTATATCAAAAAAATGTGTCTTGAGTGCAAGTCCTAAGAAGGTAAGTTGAAACTTTTATATATTATTTTTTTGTATTCTTTGCTTTTATTTTATAAAAACCACAAAAATCAGCTTATTTGATTTTTCGGCTTGGTATACACGCTTGACCTTATTAAATACGCTCGTATATAGATATATCTGTATATATTATATATAGATATATATATAGATATATATATATATATATATATATATATAAGATTTGCAGACAGATCCGTACTCTATATAACAAATGTATATTATGCATATATAGGCATCTATATATATCTAAAATATCCGTGCACTTTGACCTGATGCACATACTTATATGTATATAGATATTTGTCTGTATGTATGTATGCATTTGGAGTGTCCTAATTAAAGCTGTACAACATTAACGTTTGGAACACACAATACACACAGGTGAAACTTAGCCTAGGCTTATGCATAAGAATATATATATGCATATAGATATAGAAAATGTGAAGCTATTTGTGGCTCGCTTCAACATTGTATATATACTTATATACATGCGCATATGTACATATATATGCACATATATATGAGCTATATACTTATATATATTGTATATAACATACACACATACATATGTATATATATATAACCTGAGCTAGTCTAAACATTTTTTAACTATGGTCCTCCGGCAATCTATTCGCCAGTTTTATAGATCTTAAAAAAAAAAAAACAAAAAAAAAAAAGAAATACAAAAATTAAAAACAAAAAGTAAGAATTCGCTATTGTTTAATAATGAAATATTATATAATAATCATATTACGCTTAAATAATAAGTGAAAGCATTAATCAGTTAAAGCTAACGAGTACAGCCAGTAACTCGTTATCCGCTACTCGCTACTTTAACTCGTTACTCGTTACATTTAGCAGGCATAGTGAAAGCAAATATCATAGCCAAAACACCGACAGCCTTGAGCATGGCTGTGTTTGGAGACGATTTAGTCACGGATTGATCTCATATATAGACGACAACATCGCTCAAGGATCCTTCGATTCATGAAATCGCAACGTAAATGAAGTAGAAGAAAAGAAGGAAGGGAATAGAATCGTTACAAGAATCTGGTCACACTTAAATGCTAGATTCCTTTTCACCATGCCCATGTCGAGTGCGTGTCTTGTGTAGTGCAATGTAGAGTTTTCTGTTTGTAGTGTAGTGTAGTTTAGTGTAATCTAGTGTAGTCTAGTGTGTAGTTTAATCGGGTGACTTTAGCTGCGGCATGCCGCACTCCTCCTCCTCTCATTGACGGGCCGCACGCTCCGTTTCCATGAGGCACTCACGCACCAGGATGCGGGCATGGACAATGCCACGCTTCAGACGCTCCGTCGAGCTGCGTGATCCCGTATACGTTGGTCGTATATCACGGCCCATTTCCTCGATCACGGCCAGCAGCTGGGCGTATTTGCTCAGGCCATTGCTGCCGACGCTGCCCGCTGTCGGCAGATTGGCGGTGGAGGTCAGCGGTGTGGTGATGTTGGCCGACGTCTGTGTGGTCACCACTGCCGGCGATGTGGATGGGGGCGGATATTTGAGCTGGGAGTGCGTAAGATTCAGGCCGAGATTGAGGTTGACAGCATTCCCATTGCCGTTTCCATTGCTGTTGTTGTTGCTGCTGATGATGTTATTATTGTTGCTGTTGTTGTTGTTGCTGCTGTTGTTGCTGTTAGAGCTGGTACTGGAGAGATTGCGTCCATTGCTGGCCGCTGCTATGTTGGCCAGGGACAGAGCCGCCGCCGCTGCTGCAGCGGCAGACGAGGCGGACGGCGTGGCAGTGGTGTTCGATTGCTTCTGGAGCAGGGCGAGCTGAGCCTGCAGAAATTGCGGCGAATATTGCAATGCGGCAACGGCGGCCGCTGCAGCTGCCGTAGCTGCAGCGCTGCTCGACGCGTTTCGATCGCGTTTGCTGCCACCGCCACTGCCAGTGCCGCCGCTGCCGCTGATGGCGTTGCTGTTGCCGCCGCTATTCACATAGTCACTGTTGCTGGCAGCGCTGCCAGCACTGTTGTTGCCTCCGCTGCGCGAATGATGTATTGCAGAGATTTGGATTTGGGGCTGCTGCTCGCGCTGTTCGCGCTGCTGTTGATAGTTGTAGAAGTTTTGCACCTGCGAACGTGGTATTGGTGTCACTGTGACGTCACTTAGCTTCGATTCGACAGCCTGTATGTCCATGATGTCCATTCTGCTGCTTCGCTGCTGTAGTTGCTGCTGTTGATATTGGTATTTCGCTAATATCAGTCAATTGCTAGTGCTTGTCATTTAGTTAATCATAATTGTTAGTACTAACCGTATACGAATTGTAAATTGCACGCGTTTCGTTTTGCAAAATTTCGACGTTTAGATTTTTCGTTGCAATAATTTACGCTTTCTACGCACAAACAAATCTATTGCAACCACCACAAACAAACATGTACACAGGGTTAGTGTTTTTTCTCTATCGGCATATCGATATATACTCGTGTATGCACTTGTTATTCTAAGAAATGCCCAAAAATACCAAAGCATACCAGGCGTCTTTTTAAGCAGCTGTTGCGCGCAATGTTAGTTAAATTGACTGAGTATGCATGTGGGAAGACTTCTATTGCTAGTCTTTTTTTAAATGCTTGGAAAAAAATAATTTCAAAAATAATGCTTAGTTTTGTTCAGTACGCATTTTACATAATTATTTGATTCTAACGGACAGCAGAGTGTCGGCGCGCCAGTGCTGTAAAATACACGTTATGACTGACTGGCACTAAAAGAAGAGAAAGAAAAAAAAAACAATGGCGAAGCAAACTCTGAACTAAAATTCTGTTGTTGACATCTGGTCGCTTTGTAAATTTATTTCGAACACACTCTTGTGATATCTAGTTGTGATTAATTCCAAAAAAAATATTAAAAAAGAATCTTAGTAATTTTATGGATTGTGCTATTAACTAGTTTTTGAAGACGAAGCAGCGCGTGTGTTCAAATCAGCGAGTGTGTTGAGGTGAGCGTATATTACACGTTGTATATGGTGCAACGCCAGCCGCCGCCGCTGTTTCAGTCACAGTCTTAGCAGAAATAGCAGAAGTTTTGCAAAATTACAATTTCATTTCCGCGTATATGATAGAGATATGCGTGTACGTATTTATATGTGTGTGTTTGTTCGTGTGCATGTGCATGAAAGCCCTGATGGCCTGCAAAGCCCAATGTCTTTTGCTGCTGTCAATATGCATATGTATGTGTGTGCGAATACGAATGTTTTTCTATGTGGGAGCCGCAGCCGTCAGCTACTGCATGACGTAAAGCTATTGCTACTGCTGCTGCTGTGGCCGCAACAACAGCGTAACACAAGCCATACATACGTATATATGTAGTTTATAGAGTGTGTGTGAGTGTATGTGTAATTAGCAACGTAAAGCTGCTGGCATTGATTAGCGGCTGTTTCGAGTGTTTTTGGCACTTTTACACGCGCCTTATATGCATATATGCAGGCATGCATGTATGAGAGAGCCTCCGTCTGTGTGTGTAAGTGTGCAAGTTACATATGTATGTGATGCGTGTGAGTTTGTGTCACTGTCGCTATGTGCCGCATACGTTAACAGTGTTGCACAACGCCGCTCTAAGTGCATGCAAAAATCAAATCGGCGCACAAATCACAATTGGGCAAAGCCTAACACCGCGTCGCTGCACAAAAATTTTGCAAACATACATACATATATATGTATAATTGTGTGTGTGCAGGAACTTATTAATCTGTGTATGTATGTAAATGCATATGTTTGATTTTGTTGCTGTTATCGATAGAGAAGCGACAGTTGGGCATTTGAATTTTGTGTGAAAACACACACACACAAACCCAAACATACACGCACACATGTAAAGGCGCGCTGAGCGACGCCGTTTATTTTGCGACCTCGACATAGAAGAAGCCAACGCCAAAGCCAAAGCCAAAGCCAAAGCAGTAGTCGCCATTCCGTAGCAGCGGCAGCAGCAAGGCGGCAAACAGCAGCAGCCATTTTTGATATGTTGCTGTCTCGCTTCAGCATTTCGAACGTTGTTATTTGATTTTTAGTTTATTGTTGTTATTGTTGTTGGAAACCAGGCAGCAGAAGCAGCAGCAGCAGTTGATGTGAGTAAGCATTGACTGCACTGTCAGTGGAACACAACGCCGAGCAGCATTTGACAATTTGCCTCATTTTCAATTTTTGTACGTACACAGAAGAAGGCAAAAATAAAATCTAAATTTCAAAAATTTAAAATTGAGGAAAAACAAAAATAAATTTCACTAATTCAAAAACAGTTATATTTTGTTTAACGGAGTTTGATACATTATTTACTCTAATATATAAAACAAAATTGATTTGTATGTGTGTTTACGTTTCTAGATAATAATAATATTAATATAAATATCTATTCTATCTATGCAGAGAAATATCGAAAAGGAAAGTGAGGACACACACACAATAATCGCGAATCTGGATTTGGATTTGGATTTGATTCAATACAAAACACAACGGCAACAACATCTATAAATCGCAGCAAGGTCTTTAGTATAAGTCCGCGCAAGTATTAAATACATAAACACAAACAAGAAGAAGACGAGCATCGTCATCTACAACTGCTAGACCGCTATCAATGGACATGATTAACATCGGGCAGAGCGTTAAGATCAAACGCACCGACGGACGCGTCCACGGCGCCGTTGTATCCAAACTGAATCCATCGGCACGCTGCATCACTGTCGAGTGGTATGAGCGCGGCGAGACAAAGGGCAAGGAGGTGGAGCTAGAGGCCATACTCTCACTGAATCCAGAGCTGGCCATGGGCGATACCAATGAAGTGCATCACACAGCGCCGGAGCCCAAAAAGCAGGCCACAGCCCCCAACAATCTCTCACGCAATCCCACACAGTCGGCCATTGCTGGCGGCAGCGGTGGAGGAGGCGGCAGCTCAACTGCACGCATGACCATGACCGGCACACAGCTGAACAAGATCAGCGAGGCTAGCAATCGCGAGATGGGCTCACAGTTGGGCACCAGCCAAAGCGTTGGCAACATGACCGCCGCCTCGGTGGGCGCCAGCAACAATAGCAGCAGCGCCGGGGCCGCGGGCAGCGGCATGATGCGGCCCCGCTATGCGCACATGCAGCTCAATAGCAATGCACAGACGCGCATCGCATCGGCGGTGTCCAGCAACAGCAACAGCAACAACATGATGATGAACGATCGCACCTCGATAACGGCAACAACAGCGGCCGCCTCAGCTGCAGCTGCTGCTGCGGGAGGCGGCGGCAGCAGCACCACAAACAACTCGAATAACTCAACTGCCGCTACGGCCGGCGCTCGACGCAGCCACGCCCTGAAGGAGGTGGAACGTCTCAAGGAGAACCGTGAGAAACGTCGCGCTCGCCAGGCCGAGATCAAGGAGGAGAAGGTGGCACTGATGAATCAGGATCCGGGCAATCCCAATTGGGAGACAGCACAAATGATACGCGAATATCAAAATACCCTGGAATTTGTGCCCCTACTGGATGGACAGGTGGTTGATGATCATCAAATAACAGTCTGTGTGCGCAAGCGTCCGCTAAGCCGCAAAGAGATCAATCGCAAGGAGATCGACGTCATATCCGTGCCGCGCAAGGATATGCTCATGGTCCACGAACCGCGCAACAAGGTCGATTTAACCAAATTCCTCGAGAACCATAAATTCCGTTTCGACTACGCGTTCAACGATACGTGCGACAATGCTATGGTCTACAAGTGAGTACCGAATCTCTTTAGAACTATATAATAATGTATATAGAATATGTATTCTTTACATTATATAAATATCACATAGATAATTATCCCACAAAGCTAAATCCACATAAATAAGGAATATAATATATGTAGGTAAGGGTCATAGTGTAGGTCTCAAGGATTCGTTAAAAAGTTATGATTATTTGTTTTTATTTTTAATGATTCGAATTTTATATTTATATATATATTTATATTTATATTTATATTTATATTTATATTTATATTTATATTTATATTTATATTTATATTTATATTTATATTTATATTTATATTTATATTTATATTTATATTTATATTTATATTTATATTTATATTTATATTTAATTTCAAAAGTATTTGTATTGTTTTTTTTTTTTTTCGTAATTATTATTTAAAAAGGATTCATCTCTTCTCTGTCATCTTCGATTTATGTTATATAGCAAATAACAAATTGTCTATCATATTCGTTTCTATGCCAACATTTCTCGCTCAGTTAAAGTAAATATAACTTTATGCGCATCGCATTTAATATATCGCATAAAATTGCCATAGAAACCATCTCGGGTTCCCCATGATATAAAATAAAACAACAATTTCCATTGATTAATCATATACGAGTTCAGATATAGCAAGCAGATTTTGGTTGATCTGCTAAATAATTTGCTTTCGCATTGTGCTGGGCATATGTTATGTCTCGCTTTATCCTGTGGCCGTCCTTCTCTAGCAGATGGCAAGTAATGCGAACAGCTGTGCGTTCTTCTTATTGTAACTGTTGTTATTTTTGTTGTTGCGTTGGCGACACACGAAATGCGCACAAGTTCAGCTCAATAGCAATAGCAACAGCAACTGACTCACAGAGAGACTCTCACACAGGCAAACGTATTACACACATGCACACACACACACACATGCACGCACACACATGCACGCACACTTGCTTAGAAGCGCGCATAGTTAAACCGTTCGCTCCCGAAATAGCCAAGCTGTGCCATTCTTCTTCTTGTTGTTGCTGTATTTCTTCTTGCTGTTGTTGTTGTTGGTGTATGACTAAACGCAAAAAGCAACTCCATCTGCTTGGTCCGTCCGCCCGTTCGTCTGTTCGTTTGTATGTCTGTCTATTTGCCTTCTCGCTCGGTCGGTCATTCGTTTTGTGGCTCGTTTCGTTTAAATTCGCCTCAATGAACTTGGCCGCGTCTCGGCTTTGATTTCTCATCGAAGACGCCGGGCAAAGCAACTGGACACTGACTGTGAGAGACGGAGGAGGGCATATTGGGTTGGCTGCAGCATTTGTTCGCATGTATCAATGCGTTGCCGAACAGCGTATTGCGCAGTCAGTCAGTGACACATGCGTTTATTTTGGGTGTTCTTTTTGTTTTCTTCTTTCTCTTCTGCTCAGTTCAAAAAGTAACCGTCGTCACAGAAATTTTTTTTCCCAAGTGAATGAGCTGAAGCTCATTTCATTTCTTACTTTGTATCTGTCGCTGTCCCTGTCTCGCCTGGGCGGATTAAATGGGGCTTTCGATTGTAGCTGCTGCTGCCGCCGCCTTCTCCTCTCATTCCGCCCCTTTGTACTTCTCTGCCTTTGGCACACATTTCTAATGCCGCTTCCTTCCGGCTTTTTGCGCATGAGTCAATGGCATTAAAAACTGCTGCGCCACGTACTTAAACTACGGTGAAATTTAATCATCGAATTTGATAAGCGCAGCCGTCTGAGTTTCTGTATGTGTGTGTGTGCGTGTGTGTTTAGTTACACAGCTGTTTAATTATAGCCACAAACCACACTATGATATTGTGTTGTGCCTATATATTGTATATATTATAATTTTTATTGATTCAATTTGTTATATTTAACTATTATTTGATATTTACTTTTTAAAGCTTTAATTGAAGAATGCCAAAAATGTTTGCAATGCTTTAAATTTGTAGTATAGATAACATTATCATAGCATGGAAGGCATATTGCTTCCAATTAACAGATTCTTTATAGTATCGATTGCTTTATGGATGGTTTTTCATTGCTTGAGCCATAAGACATTACTTTTGGCATTTAGATTTTGGTACAGATATATATGTATTTATGTTTAGATTTCATATTTCCTTTTATGAAATGCAGTTACAATTCTTACAGTTATCAAAGAGCAACAATCATGATTAATTAACGAGCTATGCTTTTCATAAACTTACTGAAGAAAGATACGTAGATAAATAGCATATTTCGGCTGAATAGTATGATATAGCGTAAAGGTTTATGATTGCATCATAAGATATAGCTAAACATGAACTTGTAGCACGAGCAAACAAGTTTCAAACATGTTAAGAATGTTGGCTATAAGCAGGATTTCAATGAACTTGATGAAGGCATTTATAAGGAATATATAAGCTAATGTAAAGTTGCTGTTAGCTAAATTTGTATTATATTAATTTACATACTGATAATGTATATATAAATAATACTTAAACTTCTCCACTCTTAACTCTATATTCTAGATACACTGCTAAGCCGTTGGTCAAGACAATTTTCGAGGGGGGTATGGCCACATGCTTTGCTTATGGACAGACTGGATCGGGAAAGACACACACGATGGGAGGTGAATTCAATGGAAAGGTGCAGGACTGCAAGAACGGCATCTATGCCATGGCCGCCAAGGATGTCTTCGTCACACTCAACGGGCCCCGCTATCGCTCGCTGAATTTGGTCGTTTCGGCCAGTTTCTTTGAAATATACAGCGGCAAGGTGAATATACATCATATACTCATCTCCCGGAATGTTTGTTAGCTAGATATTAATATTGCATTGTTGCAGGTCTTTGATTTGCTTGCTGATAAGCAAAAGCTGCGCGTCCTGGAGGATGGCAAGCAACAGGTACAAGTCGTCGGCCTAACCGAAAAGGTTGTTGACAGCGTCGATGAGGTACTGAAACTCATACAGCACGGCAATGCGGCACGAACATCTGGCCAAACATCGGCCAATTCAAATTCATCGCGCTCGCATGCCGTATTTCAAATTGTATTGCGTCCCATGGGCAGCAGCAAAATTCATGGCAAATTCTCATTCATTGACCTGGCGGGCAATGAGCGTGGCGTGGACACATCGTCGGCGGATCGCCAGACCCGCATGGAGGGCGCCGAAATCAATAAGTCTCTGCTGGCACTGAAGGAGTGCATCCGTGCGTTGGGCAAACAGTCGGCACACTTGCCATTCCGTGTCTCCAAGCTGACGCAGGTGCTGCGTGATTCGTTCATTGGGGAGAAGAGCAAGACGTGCATGATTGCCATGATATCGCCGGGGTTGAGCAGTTGCGAGCACACATTGAATACATTACGCTACGCGGATCGTGTCAAGGAGCTGGTGGTGAAGGATGTGGCCGAGGTTGGGCATGGTGACTGTGAGCCCATCGACATGGACGAGGAGGAGGAGGTCGAGGAACAACAGCTGGCCGAACATGGCGTTAACATGGCTCAACAATCGGCCCATCACCATCACCACAATCAGCATCAACATCAGCAGTCGCTGCAGCGCGGCCACAACAACAATAACAACAATAGCAAGAACGGAAATGCCGCTAACATGGATCTGGCCATGCTTAGTTCGCTGAGCGTAAGTATATCCCATTCCAAATACTCCGCACCTAGCTGGCGGCTTGGCCGTCCTGCATGCCCCAAGCCACAGTTACTCCTCTTCCTCTTCATCGTTTTAGTATATATTTTAAGCATCATCATTTAGTTGTCAAGCATTAGCTAATTGTATTAGGTATATTTGTTAGTTTATAGCATTTAAGTTAGTCTAATTATTAGATCTCTATACTATAAGATTTAGTTTATTATTAAGTTGCACTAATTTCCGCCAGATGGCGTGCCAGCACATTGTATATTTCCTACTGCTAAGAGTTTTTGCTATAGAGTAACGCAATTTTATACAAATCGTGGCAATTGGCATTGCCTTTTTACGTCTCTCGGCTCAAGTGTCCCTGAAATGTGCAAATATCCGCCAGATGGCGCAACTGGAGTTCATATTAAAGCTTTCATTTCCTTTCATAAAGGAATTTAAGTCCGAAATTGATACATTTACTTATGTATATATTTATATAAAACTTAAAGTCCCCGATCGGGCGCCTTCTAAACTCCCTAAGTTTCCGCCACCAGATGGCGCATATGCACATAGTCTGATCCCTTATTATCTCCTATTGCTATCTATTTGAATAGTACTTGCTATATCCGCCAGATGGTGTGCTAGTCCCATTCCAATATTATATAGCAAGAACTCTGGTCTCATATTGCTGTCTCTGTAGATAGTTGCGTGTGCTTTCCGCCAGGTGGCGCATTAGTTAGTCCCATTTCAATGTCATAATCAATCAAATCACTCCATCTTTGCTCGTATTCAGAGAGTATGCTTATGACTTCAACCAGATTAAGTACTCATTGAGAAAACTGTTAGAGAGATGTCGACTTGACATAGGTTTTCGGAGCTCAGTTTCATTGTAAATCGAGCAGACACACCAGTCAGAACAAAACTGAAAAACATACATTATTGTGTAGTAGAAAACATTTAGAAAATATTCAATATTCGAGCAACTAAAAGCGTTGGCCATCTTCGAGTGCATCTTCAGCTGAATTTGTTCTCCTCCCTGCTTGTGTGTGACCGTGAGATCCTCTGTCTTCTGTGTGTGTGTCCGTGGACAAAGCCATCAAATGCAGCGCGCGACCAAGAATAAGTCTAACAGCAGCCAGCTGCAGACTGGCAGCAACAGCAAATCCATTGCTACACCGCGTACAGGACGCGCTTGCGCAGCAGGAGGCGCAGTTGGAGCCGGCACAGGAGGAGCCACAGCTGGATCAGCAAATGGACCAAAGACTAACCATGCCAAGATTCCAGATGCTGGCAAGAAGCCTCAAGTGGCACAGCGCATGACCGTCGAACCAATGCGTGCAGCAGGAACCTCAGCAGCAGCCAAGCAGCGTCAAATCGCTGCCGAGGCAGCAGCCATCAAACGCCACTCGGCATCAGCTGCGGCCAAAAACTGTGGACGCAATACAACTGTGAAGCTGGGAGGAGCAGCATCGTCATCTGGAGGGGGCACAGCAACCACTAGTGCCCGTGGCAACATCAAGCCCCGTGCCGTCCAAGAGCCCAAGCCGAAGTTAAATCGCAATCAAGATGTTTATGGCAAGCAGATGACCAAGAAGCAGCTGCCACCGCCGCCGCCGCCGCCGCAGCCGCAGCCGTTGCCTCCACCACCACCGTCGAAGGTTGCAAAGAAGTTGAAGAATCCGAAGGCTGAGCTGAGCTATCCACAACCGAGTTTCATACGCCCGGGCGGCGGGCATGTGCTGGCCAAGCCGCGACGCGCCTACAATACACTCAAGCGCTTCTTTGTGCCGCTTCTGAAGCAGGTGACACCGCTCGACTTCCAGGAGCTGCGTCCGGCCGGGCAGCGCTATCTGCAGAGGCTGCAGCGCGACCAGGCAGAGGAGGAGCGCAGCAAGGCCAAGGTGCGCCATTTGGTGGAGGCAACGCGCCCGCTGCTGCCGCAGTGGTCGCCCATGGATGATCTGGTGCCGCCGCCGCCGGAGTTTGCCGACAAAGACGAAGAGGATCACAATGCCTGGAGATATCGCATCAATCGCACAGACACCGTCACTCTGTGCAGTTTCCCAACACTGGAGCGACAGATGCTGGTCCGCGAGTACGCCGCACATCTGCAGCCATAGGAGGCGCCACGCTGTCGATCCCCGTGTGTGTGTGTGTGTGTGTGTGTGTGTGTGTGTGTTTGTGTGGGAGTGACCCTCTCTCTGTATGTATGTGTAAAGTTAGCTCAGAGTTTTCCATTAGATTTAGTCCGCATGCCAAATGTCCGCTGTTAGGCGAGTTTAGTTTAGTCTCTCGTTCTCCCTCTCTTTTCTTCGCTTCCCTTCTCTTCTCCCCTTCCACACTCTTTCTGTTCCTCTTCCTATTCCTTTTGCTCACTTTCATCATTGCCTATTTCTATCGCTAGATACGTAACCGCCCCAAGCCGCAAAAGCCGCAAAAGCCGATCCACGGTCGTCCACCTCGAAGCAGCTCAAAAACAAGACCATAATATGTACAATATACCCTACATATCTATATCTAAAAATGTGTGTGATTATATATATGTATATATATATATCTATATATGTTTGGCTTTTTATATAGATATATATATATACGCATATATATAGAAATAATAGCAAAGACATACAAAAAACCCAAAACCAAAAAAATCTTTAATATATTGAAAAATGGATATAGATATAAGAAGTATATATATGCATATACATATAGACAACGATATTGACATATCTATATATATATATATGCATATATATCCATATAGAAAAAGATGTAGATATATATATCCGTATATAACTATATAGAAAAGGATATATACATATCTATATCGTTTTCATTGTATATATATAGTTATATATACATAGAGAACTCGTTAAGCTGGTCCATTCAAAATTCTGGAGGGGGAAACTAATGCAGAAGCCAGCCCAATCCAAATCGGGATATATCTATATGTTCTCAACAAGCGGAGTAACCAAATTGCCTCAATTTCTAGTGTAGTGTTTGTATGTATAGATATATATATATATATATATATATATATATATATATATATATATATATATATATATATATATATGTAAATATACATATATAATATATTGCACTATATATGCAATATGTATACTATATATATATATATATATGTATGTATATCTATCTATTTCGATATGCAGCGAATGTTAAATAAAATGTTTTGTTAATGATCAATAAAAAGATTGGCATTCAATTCAACCTAAGTCTAATTACTAAGATAATCATAAGTTATATAGCGTATAGAGTTGCATTTCACATATATCCGTATTCATATATGCTCCCATATCAATATCGTCAATGGATTTTGCAGGAACATGAAATGTCCGAGGAGCTGATCGTACAGCATCAGGCTATCGATGATCTGCAACAGACCGAGGAAATGGTCGTTGAATATCATCGCAGCGTGAACGCGACACTGGAGACTTTCCTAGCCGAATCGAAGGCCTTATACGATTTGACCAACTATGTGGACTACGATCAGGATGCGTATTGTAAGCGTGGCGAGACAATGTTCTCGACCCTATTAGATATTGCCATACAGTGTCGCGATATGATGGCCGAATATCGTGCCAAATTGGCCAAGGAAGAGATGTTGTCCTGTAACTTTAAGCCAACCAACAAGCGCTAAATACAACACACTCACACTCACACACACACACACACACACAACCACACACACAACAACAACAAGAAGAGCAAAAGCAACAAAAGCAGCAGCAGCAACAACAAGAACAACAACAACAACAGCAACAACATCTATGTCAGTTATATAGTATTTTTTCATTTACTTTATTCTTTTGTTTTCTCTTATTATTTTTACTTTTTGTAACGCCCCGCATTCAAAATTCCGAGTCAACAACTAATATCCTAGCCTGGCATATGTTGTTAACTGTGCAAACACACACACACACACGTACCAACACACACGCAACGGCAACACACACGAACAACGTCAACTAAAGCAACCTTTCCCTATGCAAGAATTCGTTTTTGTTTTCGTTCCATTTTATTATTTCTATTTTTATTTTTATTTTTATTTATTTATTGAAATCTTTTTTTTTTATTATTATTATTTATGTTAAATTTCGTTTTTCGCGGGCATTGTTTCAACTGCACAACAGGAATAATAATAATAATAAAAGAGCAAACAAAACACAACAAAAAACTTAAAAAAGTCAAAAAATCGAATTTTGCATTCATTTGAATAAACGTTAAAGACTTCACACGTTATGCAACACTGAAAAACACACACACACATGAGCGAGCAGCAAGGTCCATCCGCAACTGCAGCTGCAGTATTTTTTTGTTTTTTTTTGGTTATTTTTTGCTAGCACCTGAAATAATTTGCGCTCTCGCTCACACACATGGCAAAAGTACATTCACAAAAATAGTAAGGCGACGGAGCAGTAAATGTAAAAAAAAAGGTTTATTAGTTATGAGCTGAAGTTTTCTTTTGTTCAACATTTAGTGCTAAGTCGCTGCACTACTTTTATGAACATATATATATTCATATACATATATATATATATATATATATGAACAGTTTATATATACAACAACAACTAGATCAAAATGTGTGTTATTTTTGCTTTCCTCTCTTAGTTTCGTGTCAAAAAAAGACATTTATTTTATACACAAACAAAAAGTAACATACATAATATTATATATATAAACAAAAACAAAAAAGAGAAAAAACACAACTAACTGAGATTCCATTCATTAATTTTCTTGCTGTCTGATTATATTTAAAACTATTTAATATTTACAAACTGTATTTATTTAAAAAAAAAAAAAGAAAACAAAAGCGAAAAAAATGGCCACAAACTGTATTTAATTTGTATTAATTTATTAAAAAATAATAACAAATCGCACCAAAACCAATTTACGTATTTCTAAAAACTATTTGTTACTTCAATTAAACATAGAAAAAATTAGATTTTTTTTTTAATATATTAAACTCATATATTTTTATTTTTTTGCTTAGCTTTAGTTGTTGATGCAAAGAATTTATGAAGACGTCAAACTTTTCCAGTCGATCTTCATTTTATATATATTCTATAAACGAAAAACAATCTATACATAACTCTGTCTCTCTCTATAGGTCTTTATAGATCTATAGATCTATTTAAGCAACGACTTTTTGGCAAAGAAAAAGAAAACACTTTTTAAGTGCAGTTGAAGAGGTTTTTTTTTTTTTTTTAATAAATTTCTTGTGCATTTCTTGTTTAGCATTATATATATATATATAGTTATTTACTAATATTTATTTTATATTTAATGCTTATCTAACAAAGACGACAAAAGACACTGAAGAAAAAAATAAAACAAAACGAAATAAAAACTGCTTTTAAGAGTAAACAACAAAAGAAACAAATTTATATGACAGATCTGTTGTAGCTTATCTGTGCTTTCACCTAAGACAATTAACCAAAATCCCCCGCCCAAAAAACAAAAAAAAAGCAAATGTTTAAACAAATTAATTAAATTCTGTTATTGATTGCATTTCTCTTAAGAAAATGGGCAGAAACAGGTCCTACTTACTATAAATATATAAAAAAAAAAAAAGGATAAAAAAAACTAATAGATTTTTTTTAAATTCGCAGAAAAACATGTTTTAAACAATTTAAATAAATGAAAAAGTGTGCTTCGATATTACGCAGTATAAAAACAAAAAGATAAACTAAAAATTAATTTAAAACGTTAGGAATCTGACTCTAATAATGTATTATTAAATATAAATATTAATTTATATTGTAATAAAACTGAATGTAAACAAAAGCAAAATGGTTTAATAATTATTTTCAACTAAACCTTGTATTCAAATTGGAGGGTGAAGCTTTGAAATTAGCGCCAACTCTGTAAGTGCTGCAAACCGTTTAAATATATATCGATATTTGCTGTTACTCGTAAAATAGTGCACTGATATACATGTAAATAGTTCATGAAATAGTTATGTATAATTTGTATATATAAATGTATAAAACGTAATTTTTTGCATAAATTGTATATTTAAAAATCTAAATAGTTTATAAATGCGTTTTGGTGGCAGTATCTTTGCAGTATTTTTCGATAAACGATAGCTGTGTTTTTTCCTGTGTATTTTAGCGCTTGCTGCATGCGGTCACATTGATGCCGTGCAGTCTCAAAAAACTTTCGTTGTGTTTTGGTCTGGTCGTTGTCGTCGCGTTGCGTGTTTCGTCCACTCGTATCTGCTCCGTGTTTATTTTATTTGCGTGCGCAACAACAACAACAACATCAGCAAAAGCAACAGCAACATTTAGCGTTCGTTATTAAATTGTGTTAAGCTAATAAAAACAGTGTTCAAACGCACGTCTTTTTTTAACAGTTGTTATTTTTTTCGTGTGCGATAAAAACCGGTGCAGAAGCAAAGCAAAAAATTAAAGAGATTTGCAATCAAAATATACAAACCCAAATACAAATACGAATTACTCTGAGCAGTGGGTGACAAGTGCACAAATAGGGGTTGCAAATTTTTCCCAACTCAGGTGCAAGAGAGAGAGAGAGAGAGAGAGGACACAGAGAGGAGAGAGACTGGAAGTTGGCCGTAACAAAAACAAATCGTAGCTTCGTTCTTCCTCTTCAGGCACCTAAATCGAAGCACTCATCCCCTCAGCCCCCTCGATCCCAGTCGGCAATCAAGCAACCACCCGCCCAGCCCCCCTCTCAGCGCTGCGTGTGCCGCGTGCCATGCGTGACCTCGGCACCAAAATGGCCGAGCTTAAATTTGAGGCTCCGTTGGCAAAGTTCGAGGAGACGGACGAATGGGGCGGCTGCGATTTCATTTCCAATCAGAATGCACTGAACGACACGCTGAATCTGAATCTCAGCTCCAATCGGAATCAGAAGGAGGGCAGCGCCAAGCAGCAGCAGCAGCAGGACAAGCTCCGTCTGCTCGAGGATGCGGTCCGTGATGCGCACATCAGCAAGAATGGTGCCGTGGCAACTGGAGCAATTGGTGGCACTGGAACTGGACCTGGTGCTGGCAACATTAGTCCCAATTGCAATACGCAAAACCTTTCGGAATTAGGCTTGACCGATGGCTTGGCCGGGGGCCAGGATAAGCGAGGCGCCGACAATGTGGACAACTTCACGGAGACCTTTGGCGGCAGCTTGGAGGATCTGGTAAACACGTTCGACGAGAAGATTACCAAATGCTTTGGCAACTACGAGGAGAATGTCGAGGAGCTGGCACCGGTCCAAGTGCGCAGCCAGGAGGAGATCATGAACGAATGCCAGTAAGTGAACCAAGTTGTATTGGGATTCAGCTCATTCTGAGCCAGTTCAGTGAGCCGTTGGCTATCAAGCCTCTAGTTCAGCTTACAACTGGAAAGCTCTGAGTTTCAATGGGGGGCATCCTAATTGGTTTACCAATGGAAGAGAAGAACTGGAACAGTATAGAAGCTGGAGGAGTAGAGAAACTGGATGAATTGAGGCGCCTGAACAGTAGAATAAGTGGGAGGGAGCAGATGCTGGAAGAGACTTAAAGCGGGAAGAATTCAGAACCTGGTGGAGTTGAGTAACTGAGAGATAAAAGATGCTGGAATAGCTTGAAAGCTGGAATTGAAAAGGTGAATGAATTGAGAAGCTGTAAGAGCAGAGAAGCTGGAAGAGTAAGGGAACTGGAAGAGGAGCGATGCATAAAGAGCTTTCAAGCTGGAAGAGTAGGGTAAATGAGCTGAAAGATTAAATAATCTGTATGATATGACGAAAGCGCTTTCAGAACTGTAATCTTAGATATATTTATCCGATTCTTCGTCAGACTTTAAGCTTGACTCAAGACTCCCAACGAGGAAATCTATTAGCTGCCATTATAAGTTGGAACTGCAGCATTCCAGAGCTGAGCTCCAGCGTTATAATTGTTGTCTGGACTTTACTTGAAATTGTTGGAGCAAGCCTTGAATAATATTTTTACATTGTTTTTGGTTTTTACTTATAAGCTTGGATATTAAAATTTCCTTCAAAAAATAATAAGTCCTAGAACGCTAAGCTGTAATTCTTATCTAAAGCTTTTCCTTAGGCAAGGCTTTGTAAATTGCTAATGAGCTTTAAGCTTGGCTTCAACTGTCTTTGCAGTAGCTTTTTCGGTCTTTGGAACGTTGCATCTTTGAGCCGGTTTGCATTCGCCCCGTCTCTCTCTCTCTTTTACTCTCTCCATCTAGTATATGTTCATAAAATTACATAAAATGCATTCGGCGATGTTTTTGAAATTTGGGCCAAGCGCATGCGCCAGCTAAGCAACCCCTCTGCCCTGTCTGAACCAACCCTGGCGCCATATAACGACGTAATCCTGTCAGCAGGGGGTGGCCGGCGGGCTGACGGGGCGAACCACCATTGTTGGATCGATAAAAGTGTCCGACTGCCTCGTTGCCGCTCTCACACTCTCCCTCGCTCTCTATTTCGTTCTCTCTTGAAGAAGAGGAAGAAACAGAAGAATTTCTATCTCGAGGCATTTGCTGCAGCCCAATTGAATGAATGGCAACCCTTGACCAGCGTCTAAGCGGAAGCTCAACCCCAATCCCCTTTTATCAAAACAAAACAATTCAATGACAAACCGAGTGTGTGGGGGTGGGGTTCAGTGGGGGCGGGGGAAGGCGCAATCAGCGCTTGTCAAGCAAAGCAATTGCAAAAGCTGAAATTGGCTGCGTTTTCCAGTGCGTGGATCATAAATCATAACAATAATAATAAAAGCAGCGACGTCGACGTCGACGCCGACGCCGATGTCGGCAGCAGCAGCTGGGTTGACCGTTGATAAAAGCACTTGTAAGTGCATTTGCCTGAAGTGGGAAGATAGCAGGAAATGCACACAGCGCGAATAAGTGAAAGAGAGTGAGAGAGCGGGAGAGTGGCTGAGTGGCTGAGTGACTGAGCGAGCTGTGTCAAGCACTCAGTGTTGCCATTTTTGGCAGAGCATGATGAGCTAGATCTACCTAGAAAGATATACAAAAAATGCTTAATCGTAATTGTAGTTAATATTTTATGATTATTCAATCTTCCCGCTGCTTTCGGACTTAAAAAAAAAAAACTAAGTTTAGCGGGTAAATAACGATATTGGCAACACTGAGAGCTAAATTGAATTTGGCTTTTGTTGTTGACGCTGACATCAGTCAATAAATTTGATAATCTGCTGCACTTAACGAATCTTTGCTCTCTTCACGCGCGTATGTGTGTGTGTGTGTGTGTGAATTAGTGCAAACGCACGCACGCACACATTCATGATTGCACACAATGTGTATAAATATGTACATACATATATAATGATACTGCTGCACGCAAATCTGAATGCAAATCGCTCGCAATTAAGCAAACAAATAATAATAATAAAACACACACTCTTAAGCATTATTCATTGTGCAGCTTTTTATTAATTTAATGAGCGTTTTGCATTTTCGCTTGTTTTCACCATATGGCGAATGTTGAATATGTGCCGCTGTCTCTCTGTCTGTCCCTTTTTCGCCCTCTCTAATGCTTTCTGAGGCATTCCTTTTGACTTTCGACTTATTTGTTTTTGTATGAGCTTCCCACACCCTTTGCCCTAGCACTCGCATTCACACTCACACGCTGCACTGCTTCAACTGCTTTGCGGCAGCAGCGCCAGCAGTAACTGTCCTGCTCGCACTGCGTTTGCTGCTGCAGCGTAGTCATCTGAATGCTGTGTTGCTTAACTAACTGTTATTGTCGTCCGCTTTAGATTTTTCTTTTGTTTTTGTTCTTGTTTACCTACGCGCATCAAGTGCGTCGAGTGGCCGCACTGCAAACCAAGCACTTTGTCAATGTTTACGTTAGCTATTACTAAAGATATGCTTTCCCTCTCGCTCTCTCTCCCTCTCTCTGTGTTGCTCTCAATCGTTCTGTTTTGAACGAAGGTCGAGCATAGTCTTCGCTTATGCATGTATGCGTGCGTATGTGACATTTGACGAAGGTCTGTCCCAAGTCGGGCCTTTGCTGCGCAGAAAGCTGCTGCTGCTGCTGCCGCTGCCGCTGCCGCTTCTGCTGCTGCTGCTGCTGCTTCTTCTCACTCTTTTTCTGTCTTGCTGCATTTTTTTTTTATATCTACACACATATGTTCTTGGTTAAATTCTCTTATGCCGCAACATCGACACGTTTAACGCTTTGGCAACTCTACAGAAGCGCAAAAAAATACAAAAAAAAAAAAAATAAATAAAATAAATAAATAAAATAAATAAATAAAAAGAATAAGAACAGCCGCGGCAACGGCTGCGGCAACTGCAATGTTTGCGGCATTTTTGCGTCGCAATCGCTACAACAACAACAACAACGCAATATCTGCAACCAAAGGCATGACTTAGAAAAATACGCTTGCAAATGACTTAACTGAGTTTGCTCGACTATTAATGCACTGTAAGCAAATATTAAAACAAAACTCGATACTTTTAGAGATTAAAAATTAATAGTTATATTTTGAATGAAACTGCACATATAAAAATTGTTAGTTATAATCTCATGAGTTAGTTCTTCACTCATGAGAGCTTTAACTTTATTCATTGAACTAATAAAATGAACTAGTGAACTTATTCAGTGTTTAGCTTATTCCATACTCGCTCATTCAGTTGATAATGAACGATTATGAGCGATGTTCATTGAACTACATGAACTACAATTAAATAAAAACTGCGAGCATGAGCATCAAAAGGAAACCAAAAGTACAGGGTATGGCTTAGCTTGCTACAGCCGATGACTAAGCTCATGTTTTTGTTTATTGATTAGCGGAACTTTGGAAAAATAAACCTGAGTCGTATATGATATATGAGATATACCGAATTCGCTTCACACAGCGCTTAAATGGAACCATTAAATGCGAGTTTATTCTATTGAGTGGTT
Source organism: Drosophila mayaguana (assembly GCA_037075325.1). Lineage (NCBI taxonomy): Eukaryota > Metazoa > Arthropoda > Insecta > Diptera > Drosophilidae > Drosophila > Drosophila mayaguana. The sequence continues at coordinate 5,680,406 of JBAMCG010000077.1, forward strand.
GTTGTTGTTGTTGTTGTTGTTGTTGTTATTGTTGTTGTTGCATGTGACGTCTACATAAAAAGTCAGTCGCATTTGTGTGCCACTTAAGCGCTGACCATATGTGCCATGCAATACTGTACAGTGCGCTCACATATGGCTCGAACCCGCCAGTTGGTCAAGAGTTTGTGGGCCCGGGCTTTCCGGTTTTGGCTGGCCAGCCAGTTGGCCACAGCGTGGGACACGCGACATTGCCCCATCTCCTCACACAGCACTTACCCAGCCACCCCCCCCCCCCTCCCAACTCTGCTCTCTGGCACCCCCCCCCCCCCCCCCCCCCCTTCAGTTAGACATAATCTGATTTGTGACACAACTTTTATTTTCTCTATGATTGCATTTTGCTTTTCGTTTCGTGTCAACTTTGCTGATGCAATTGCCAGCAGCTTGGAACTGGAACTGGAATTGGTCATGGAATCGGAACTGGAAGTGGAGCTGGCGCAGCTCACAGCTGGCAGCTGGCGACCTACTTGACTGCGCCTAAGTTCAATGTCCTGTCGCCAAAATCCTGCCTGCATTTCGGCTCCAGAAATCTGCGGCTAAAAGCAAAAACCCGTTTTTTTGAGCCAAATCGTAAATGCTGGCCTTTTGCTGGCTTTTGCGGCTATCGCATGATGTGTGGGCCATTCACGCCGACCGCCTCCATAAATATGCAACGGCAGAACGCGCACAGTTCTAGCATGTTGCCTGTCAATGCTGAGCAAACACTTGAGCTCTTGAGCCTGCCCCTCGCTTAACCGCATGTTAACATTTACCAGCCAGTTGGGTGTGCTTCATAAATCATTTTGAGATGGCCGGAAGAAAAACTCAACAGCTTTTTGGGGCTCAACTTATTTGTGTTTGTCTGCATGTTAACATTTGCGAGGCAGCTGAGCTTTGTGATGATGCCGCCGCATGTTAAATTTTGACAGCCAGCTGTGCTGCACAAATCATCTCGATAGATACTCGATTATGGGTCTGTTTGATTTGCCAGCAGGTTTAACATGGTTGTGGCTGCTGCAATTAGATTGCTCGTTATGTTTGTATAGAACTCTGAACATATATACATATATATATTACTTTCATTTGTAGCACATGTTAACATTTAACAAGAAGTTTAATTCGAGCTGAATTCCTTGTCATAAATGGACTCAAAGTATCTGATCAAGTTTCTTTCAATATTCATCAAAATTCAACTTACAAACAGTTTAGCAGGCAGTTAAATATCTGAGCCCTTTACTTAACTGCTCCCGTTACCGTTAGTTTCAATATGCATCTCGCTAGCCAAGTCGAGAGCCCTTTGTGAATCCTTTGGCTTGCTGACTTGAGGTCGCATTGCCATTTGTGCGTTCGGCTTAATCAATTATGTAAGGCGACTGCCTGCCAACTATAAATACTCAATTTAGAGCTCGTATTACAGCCACAAGGACTAAGAGGGTGCTAAGCACGGCAGAGGGATGGGGGAGGGGGGGGGGGTTGTCAGGAACTCTGCTGCTGATGTTAGCCTTGAAGAACAACACATATCCTGACACGGCGACTGACTGAAATAATAATCAAATTGTATAAATTTAGACGGGGGTAGTTTTTGCAATGGCAACGACAAACAACAAACGACCCCCGCCCTACCCTGCACTCCTCCTCACTCCTCATCCCCAACTGCCTGGCTCGGGCGAGGGTCGTATGAGTCATGCTATAGGAGCACAACATGGCGTATGCGTGTTACGAAAGCAACAGAGCGAAGGGGAGGGAGAGGCAGAGAGAGGAGTGGGAGGGACAGTGGGAGGCGGCACACATGCAGGAGTTGACAGATCTGCTGCTCGAGCCTTGTTTGTTGTTGTGTTTGTTCTTGTTATTGGGGTTGCTTGAAAGTCATTTCCTGTCCAAGCGCAAAATTCGCTAAGGGACATTAACCTCTTGCACCGAGCGGGAGCTAATTGTTGTGAACTTCACTCGCTATACGAGGAATCGATCCTGAATAATGCCAATATATAGACAGTACAGTTTAGATATAATAGATAGATATACAGATACAGATACAGATACAGATACAGATACAGATACAGATACAGATACAGATACAGATACAGATACAGATACAGATACAGATACAGATACAGATACAGATACAGATACAGATACAGATACAGATACAGATACAGATACAGATACAGATACAGATACAGATACAGATACAGATACAGATACAGATACAGATACAGATACAGATACAGATACAGATACAGATACAGATACAGATACAGATACAGATACAGATACAGATACAGATACAGATACAGATACAGATACAGATACAGATACAGATACAGATACAGATACAGATACAGATACAGATACAGATACAGATACAGATACAAAATGACTAATCAAGTGAGGCTCGTACGCCCCAAACTGCGAATCGACAAGCCTCTGGCTATTACATCATCAAACAACAACAACAACAGCAACAATGAGCAGCAAATGGCATTCGAAATGAGAAATATATGTAGAAAAAGATAGAGAGAGAGATGTATAGAAAGATAGAAAAGAAGAAGAGGAAAACACAGTCAAGGACAACGCCAAGCCGGCGGCAACGAAACGAAGCCAAAAGCATTTCGTGAATCGTTTGCCATCAATTATATAAATGCTGCGAATTGAAAAAGGGTTTGTGCCAAATTGAATTGGCACTTCATTGGCCGGCACACCCGCTAAGAGCGCCCCCCCCCCCGCCACGCCCCCTGCCACTGGCATTAGCAGGCCTTGGGATGATAGCGGGGGCAAGCCTCTCATATATGACAATTAAGAGGCAAGGCAAGAGCCGCAAAAGAGCAGCGATTCAGTAATTCAAGTCGAACTTGAAGTGGCAGGCAGAAGGCAAAAGGTGCTAAGGGAATATAATTCACATACATATGTCGATGTATGTGAGCAGATATACATATATTACAACGCTAGGTGTATATGTATCTGTGTATATGTAAAAGTATGCCATACATATTAGAGAACAAAATTTAGGCAATTCGATCTCTCTACTCTTCTGATATATATATGCCCTGTAGGCATTTCAGACTTCACTCTATTTATCTATCTATATATATATATATATATATATATATATATATGTAATTCCAGCCATAGCCGTATAAATTCAATTCTTCGTAATAGCAAATAATATTTGATCATAAAACATTTCAACAAATAATATAATATATATAATATAATATAACATATATTCAGTGCAGCACTGTGAGTATATATATGATTTCTATATTCAGAAATGCGATTAATCATAGTTAGATTACTTTGGCCGGCCAAATGGAGTTCAATTTTGGTTACTTTATGAGCAATTTCTTGGCAATCTGTCGACATCGGCGATTGCAAGTGGGATTTGTGCTATGTTTTCTCGGCTTGATTGATTGGCCACATAATGATCATTAAGGGGTGACCAAAAAAGGTGTTATTTCTGTTTTGCTTTTGCCTGCTTCTTACTCATTTCGGCCACATTTGCCGTTTGAGCCATTCGCATTTATGGGCCACATAACTGACAACAGTTACGAAGCTCATTTGGGCCCCGCTGCCTCTTGGACCCCTCACTGCTAATGGCCTATTTATAAACAAGAGAAAAAGTGAAAGAGAGACAGAGGGAGAGAGAAAATAGTATTTTAATTAACTATAAAATAAACCACAATTACAACAACAACAACAACGACAACAAAAACCACACTTGGAGCATACACATATTAAATAACAGGACAGCGGATTGTACCGACTGCTCAATACCCGTTCGAGGTGCGAAAACATTTAAATGAGTTGAATCGTCTTGGGTAAATAATAATATCATGTCATATAATATTAAGCTCTGGGAACAAGATGTAGTTTTACTCATTTACCCATGCAACTAATGGTACGCCCATGGCCACGCCCCCACTGGACGTATAACACATGCAAGCCAGCGTCTATATTTATTTCAAATATCAAGTTTTATATGTGAATAGATGGCTAGACGAACAACGCTGCAGATTGTTGCAAACTAATATGCTCTCTTTCACTTTGTGAAGGTGTACGAAAAGCTCAATAATATTTATAGATCTAACTGTAGTAAAGCTTAACTATGAATACTGAATATTTTCTTATCGAACTATAGGTTTTTAGATAAATACAATTTAGAAGGGGCGTATTATTATGAGGCGAATATTTGATTGTAATACTATATATACTATATATGATATATCTATAGGTAATTTTGATGTATGTATATGTATGTATGTATACGTATTTAAATTAAAAGCTGCCAAGCTTCATACACTGCATGTTGGAATCAATAGAGTGAGAGCCTAATGTAAAGTTATATCCCAAATGATCGCATAGTACAGAGAGTGCATCAGATTATATGTAAATATGCTATATCAGCATATTGTGTAGTTAATCAATCCGCTCTAGCTGCACTTCGTTGAACGAGTATATTAGAGTAAAAATTCCAAAACTCAGCCTTGAAGTCGCATTGCGCCCCTTAGGAATGGATCAGAATGCAATGAGCCGTTTGTCGCCGCTGTTGTCCTCATTTGTGTATCTGTATCCGCAGCTGTATCGTTGTATCTGTATCTTTGTATCATGGTACCGTTGCGTGCTCTTTGGTGCCAACGCAAAGTGTGAACGACTAAATTTAGAATGCGCTTTGAAGTGTTTGCCATGCATTTGTCATGCGTGCTTAGTTTGGGTCTCAGTTTTCCCCAAAACGTAATCCAGCATCATATTTATAATATGCAGCAAGACACATGTATTGAAATATGCATATGTATGTATGTGTATATCAGATGATATATCTATATTTATGTGCATTATTTGTTATTTATTTAAAATTGATGTCGAGCTATTCGAGCATTATCAACGTAATGTGGGGAACGGCGCAAACTTTCACACTCTTGCACAATGCACAATGAAATGTTCAAGAAATGCTTGCTACACCTCTCGCTCTCGCTACCACGCACTCCCTCCCTCACTCCACCACTCCCCCACTCCACCACTCCCTCTCTCTCTCTTACGCTTCCTTGGTGGCCTTACAGCTATGACATGTCGTTGGTAACAATTTGACAATTGTTTTGGGCTCGCTGTCAGTTTGAAGTGCCTCATCTGTTGATTCATTGAAGATCTATGCTAAATATAATATTTAGTAGGATACTACTGGGCACTACGAGATGTTTTCTAGGCGGTTATCAATCTGCAACAGATTTCTTTATTAATTAGTACACTTGGCCCAATGTCGTTCATTAATAAGTCCGCACTCAGAGCTCATTTCAGAGCAGAGCAAAGCAGAGCATACAGAATTTGTCATGTTCAGAGGGACAGTCTGTCCCTCTCTCTCTCTCTCTCTCTCTCTCTCTCTCTCTCTCTCTCTCTCTGCTTGCCTGTCTCTATCCCTTTACGACGAATGCCGAAAATAAAACATGTGAATGCAGTGCTGCGCTTGAGTGAAAATTCGTGTGAACGAACCGCAGCGGAGCCCCGATCGCTCGGTTCATTATCGAAGCGGGGGCTTCAACAGCCAACCATGGCTAAAACGTTGCATAAACTATTTATAATTCAAATACAAGATCACAACAACAACAACAACAAAGCGAGAGCATCAATAAAAACACTTTGAATATTATGCTAATTGGTCCATGGAATGCCTTTTTCATAATTAATCAAGGGAACTAGCTCATTAGACATTGGAATGACGAACATATATACATATATATATATATATATATATATATATATATATATATATATATATATATATATATATATATATATATATTTAAATACATATTTATATTTGTATTTGTATTTTAATTTAATAAGTTAAATGAGTTTTCATTATTTCTTTCTCTAGTTTGATATATGATTATTTATTCTTTATGGTTTTTTCATTGCTTCAAGTTTAGTTATTTAGAATATTCAAGGAATGCAAAGGCAATGCATATTGAGAGAGCGAGAAGGAAGTAAGTATATGGAGTGAGAGCGATAATCAGGTAGAGCCTGAGAGACAGAGAAATACAGTCAAAAACTGAGTAAGGGTATCCATAGTAAACTAAACTAACAATTTTCTCAGATTGAATTTGCATTGAAATTGTTTTCAAGACGACCGAATCAACGTCGAGAGATGCTGCTAGCAGCTTCTTTTTTTTCGTATTGGAGTTTTAGAAAGTTGTTTGGGCCAGGAGGAAAGTAAAATTCAAATACAAAATAAACTACAGAAATAATACAATGGGCCCCGAAAAAAGCGAAGAAGGAAGAAGAAAAGCATTTAAAAAATGCCAAGCACAATTAAATGCGAGACGAACAAAATATCAAAATGAAGAAGAAAAAGAAGAAGAAGAAGAAACCGTCAAATGTTGCGTGGGCGAAACGAAGCGAAGTCAAGTGAATGAAATGCGACGAGCGTTGGCGAATGAATATTCATCATGATCATGCTAATCGCAATCATCATGCTGATCATCATCATGATGATGAAGACGGCGCTGTTCGTCTGATTCATCAGTTGGACACAAATTGATTGCGTTATCTAAGTACCGCAATTAAAATTCATTAAAATATTTACGCATTAATTTTCATATGGCAATTGGATAGCGGAACAATGGAATTGGCCACAAAGTGGGCGTGGCCATGAGCTCATTTCGTGGGCGTTGCTATACCAAGAAAAAAAAAACAGTCTGAATTGCTTTAGACGAGAGTATACGACTAGGAGATGTATCAAGCAGGGCTGCACGGAGGAAGGGGGTGGGGGTAGGGGGGGGGGGTGGGGATGATGACATTGATGACAGGCAGCTGATATGCATATTTAGTTGAGCATCTAGCGTCAATGCTTCTTGAGCTATGGCTAAAGGAATCTAGTCAATAAAAATCGATTGTTATCGATCAAAGTGAAATGGGCTGTGTAATCGATAAGTAAGCTATAAACTGATTGTGTCTATGGCATATAGGCTAGATGTAGATTGGAAGAAAGAACGGAGGAGTGGATGCACCAGTAGATAAAACGAACCTTAGCTAGATCAACTTGGCTGGTCGTTCCGTTCAGTATATATGGCCAAGCATACCTGATGGTCTCTTCTACGCCTAATGAGCCCTGCCACACCCACTTTGCGTTTATACACAGCACTGCTTGCAAACTATATACCCAAAATACTCACTTGCAATGGGAAAGGTAATAAAAAAAATTAATATTTTTGCCGCTGAAATTTAGCTGCTAATTGTCGCTGCACACAGCTAAAGCATATCAACAGCCACACACGCACACACACACACACACACACACAGAGTGAGAGAGAGAGAGAGAGGAATGAATACGATCATATCAGGTCAGGGTTGAGGCAGATAAGACTCGTGCAGCATGTCGAAAGTGGAGTTCAGGGTTCAATCGTCGTTGGTTGGCGTTGATTTCAATGCGCCCGATAAGTGCCTGGAAGATCAACATGAATGAGTAGTGCCACAAGAATAATACGCTAATCGAATAGGAAGAACAAAAATTGATGTCTTAATGGCGGCGTTGATAGAAATTTATATATGATAAGTGTGCCTAAGTGTGATGGAATGGGAGGCATATGGAAAAATTGGGCAAAAAATATGGAGAATGCGTTGAGAACTAATAAGAAGAAGAAAGACGAAAATTCGTATTTCTTATTATAATTCTTAAGTGGTTAGAACTGAAATTTTAGCTTGGAATTTAAAATTTGGGGGAATTAAAGACAAATTTATAATAAAAACTAAGAAAATAAAAAACACATTTTTTAATAAATTAAAAATAAGGATAGATTTTATAAAGGCAAAATAAGAAAGAAAATAATTTTTATCTTTTAATCTGAAGGCGAGCAATAAATCTATAATAAATTCTTAAAATTTTCAAATATTTTCTAGACATATTTTCAATTATTTAAATATGAAATATTAAAATATATAAATATATTATTCTCGTTCAACATAAAAAAAGCAACAAAAAATACTCGACTATATTCTATTGTATATAACTATAAAATCATATATAGAACTTGCTAGTTCATTATATAATTTCAGCTGTGAACAGCCTCACACGCCTTACTTTTCTTTGCTTACGATCTAAGTATTAATGACATCATGGACATCTACATCGTTATTATACCGGGAAAATTGCCTTAATAATTTCAAGTGAAATTGTTTGAATAGCTAAAGACATCATATATATGAGTATAGTATGTATAGTGTTTTTTGTGTGGGGCGTCGAGCAGAAATGTTATATTCAACATATATCAAGCGATTAGCTGTGGATGCGTTTTCTTTCGTTGCAAACGAATTTGATGCAACTTTTACCATAGTATATACTGTTCTATAGATGTGGATTTAGTGCGATCTACAGCTTTGTAATCGATTTTATATATGCTCTATGTTATCGATCGCGCTTGCTCTTGAAGAGATTTAACTTGTAGTCGCTTTAGTGTTATGCAACTTTTTGCATATGATCTTTATGCATATCGCTTCCTTCGATTTATCGATAACTTTGCACTGATATTACTATCAAATTCTTCTATTTTGCATATCGATTGTCACCTTTTCCTGTCACATCTTGGACCTTGACATATTTGAGTAATAGCAACGGTTGTAATGCTGGTATGCGAGTAGTTACGGCTATCTACTGGTCGTGCCCTATCCACATTAGTGGGTCTCACTAGTTTACAGAATTACAGCAGTGGTTAATCAGCTTGAGAGCAAATCGCTTTCAGTTTCAGATCAGTTCAGTTTCATTCACAAATTCATTTGCCAAGTGCACGCAAACGTCGATCGTCGCTCCAAATATTTAGCCCACACAAATTGATATATACTAGAATGTACATACATACATACATACATATATATTTATACATGTCCACGCGTATATGTATGTGTGATATATATAGATGTGAGTGTAAAGACCTACATATAAATGAAACGGCGGCCTCGACACATACCACAGTCTGCCATCCCCATGCAGCATTGACGTATGCATATATACATAGACATATGTATATATATTCATATATATACACGACGTATATTGATATATAGCTAGGGGTATCTGTGGGTGTGCTGTCTGTCTGCACATACATTCACTTACCTGACGCATTTTCCCGAGTGTCGCAAGCGATTTGCTCGTTTCGCTTGTTTCGCACATTTCTCATCTTTGGCCTTTGCTGTGCTGTTGCTAGTTTTCTGTTTGCTTTTCATATACCCTGTATATGTGGGCCGTATAGAGTATAGCTAGCCACAGTAGTTAATATTGTTGATATTATTTAATTTGGGTATTAATAGGATTTCGTTGATTATGAATTTCAAATTTTGGTAAATAATACTCTCAGCTCTTGCTGCACTTATTTTACAGGGTATTTCATAGTCGTGTGTGTGCAGCATCTTTGTGTATGTCTTTTGCGAACAGCTTTATTTATTTACTTTGCCATTTGTATACATCAATTGGAAAAACGACTTTGCTATGAATAATATAGAATATATATTACTGTTCAGCAAGCATCTATCAATTAAGTAAACAAGTTACAGTTGTTCCAGCCTTAATTTAAATGCAAATAATCACTAATTATCGACAATAGTATATTGGGTTTGCATGGGCTGCACTTATTTAGCAAATGTTAAATGCTGGTTATCGATTATTAGTAATCAGCTAACGATTAACAATTGATAATTGTGGTTTGTAAGCAGCTGTGCCAGTAATGCTGGTAATTGCCAGCTAACTAACAGGAATCGATGATCGTTTATCGATATTTTGTCATCGATTATGCCTATATTACACTTAACTTGAAGGTATGATTGATAATTGACTATCAGCTATCGATTATTAGTGAATCATGCCATAAATTGCTAGCTCTAGTTTATTGATTATGAATTCTCGTTTGCCACTCATCAACTATCGTTTATCGATAGATTCGCCCCTCTTTGAGAGCTGCTATTTTACTGAATTTTATTTTTGTACTTTGTATTTACACAAAACAAATGATGAAGACACAAAAATATATTGAAAGCAATTTATTGAAGAAACAAGAAATAGCTCATTTCCAGCTAAACGAAACACGCAGTCGCACGAAATGAAAATGAAACAAAGTAAAATTGCAAATGAAGAGCAAAAATACAAACTCAAATGCAAATGATGCGAAACACAAGGAAATGCCAAAAATTCCTAGCACGAACGTCATAAAATGTCAGAATTTCACAAACTGAAATTGCAGCGAACTGCGAATGAGCTACACTCACCCACTGGGAGAGGCGAGTGGAGTGGGATTGGCTAATCATATGCTCAAGTCTATAATATAGAATGGAATAAGTCGGGTCAACTCGCTTGATTGATGGGTCAATGGCGTGTGGCAAATTATTTGTTCTTTGCTAGCGAATAATAGACTCGACTTAAGCTCATCTCTTGCAAATATTTGCAGGGTAAAGTGACTTGTTCTCCTGCTATTGAAGCTACTCGCTGATATAATCAAGTTTTGTTGCAATAGAAGCTACTCGTTGATAGAGTAGCTACTCGTTGATAGAGTAGCTACTCGTTGATAGAGTAGCTACTCGTTGATAGAGTAGCTACTCGTTGATAGAGTAGCTACTCGTTGATAGAGTAGCTACTCGTTGATAGAGTAGCTACTCGTTGATAGAGTAGCTACTCGTTGATAGAGTAGCTACTCGTTGATAGAGTAGCTACTCGTTGATAGAGTAGCTACTCGTTGATAGAGTAGCTACTCGTTGATAGAGTAGCTACTCGTTGATAGAGTAGCTACTCGTTGATAGAGCAGCTACTCGTTGATAGAGCAGCTACTCGTTGATAGAGTAGCTACTCGTTGATAGAGTAGCTACTCGTTGATAGAGTAGCTACTCGTTGATACTACTACAGCTACTCGTTGATAGAGTATGATTTCGTCACAATCTATTTAGTACTTCATTTCAATAACGAGTCCTCTTACTCTCCATTCGTTGAGCTCTCTACAGAGTCCGCACAGCTATCGAGCTACAGCAACATTATAATCGACTTCATTATCAGCAAAGGCAGTTGAGATTGTGCTGCTAAGGCGCTCAAGTGTGAAATGCTCATCATCGGGAACATCATCATCATCATCAGCAGCGCACAACATTAGCTAATTAACGACTGCAACAGCGACACCCAGAGCAATTGCTCAAATGTAGAGCATGAATAATTACGAGCAGAGGCAACCGACAATTGCAGAGAAACATAAAACCGAAATGCTGACAATTAAATGATTGGCATTGATCGTGAAATTTGATAGCAACTGTGCCACGCACACATTTTACATGCTCTCTCCCTCTCTCTCTCTCTCTGCATCTGTCTCTGTTTGTCTCCCTCACTCGCTGTATCTATCTCAAAGGCAGACAAACTGTCTGACAAACTGCGCATCAATGTGCGAGTGGAGAAAGAGTCTGGGCAAAATGCCAATTGCAATTCGAGCCATAAATTTGCATACCCTAGGCACTGCTTTGATAAAGGCCATATTGATTCTACGAGCAACTCTTCGCAGTGAATCTATATGATATATGCTGTAATTACATGCTCCCTCCATTACTTCTGTTGTCCCTTTGGCTTTAAGAGGTATCTCAAGTCGAGCATATTAAATTGTCTCTGCTTGTGCTGGCTTTCATTTGTGCTCTGATTAGTAATCTGTATTCCATATTACTAGCAGAGTATTCTCCAATCTGTAGACATTCCTTTTGTATTTTTACAGGGTATTCCCAGCTTAACAACTATTGTCATATCATTTCAATTAAGGTTTGTCTTGCTTACAATCTGAAATATCTTTCAATTGAGGACTCAGCTCAACTTCTCTGACTCTTACTCTTACTGTCTCTTGTTTCATTCTCAATTGCCCAATTATATTTCTCTTGCTACTGTTCCTCTGCAGCAGCAATTCCCTGTGAGATCTCAGGTGCAGTCAGCTTAAAGGGTATTTATTTATGTTTGCATATTTGTTTGCATTTAAAAGTATTGCTACAGCCTCATTAAGATGAAGTCCCTATTAGCTGGTAACTCTTAGTCAGACTTATTCCTCTGTTTCATTTCCCAATAGTTTCGTCCATGTGCCATTCCTGCTATTCCTCAGCTATGCTCAGACTGCATTACAGCACCCACAATCCCATATCAGAGAGAGAGAGAGAGAGAGAGAGACACAGATTCCCTTACTGTTTCATTGCCAGTCGTTCTCACTTGGCTGGTTTCACTTCTCAATCTTAACTGCCATCTTAATTGCATCCCATTTGCATGGCTCGTGCGTTGGGGCCTGCCTAATGAGGCATTTTATCAGGCGCTTAGTCGAGACAGCAACCAGTGCAAGGCAGCGCCACCCAACCACCCAACCACCCAACCACCCAACTATCTAACCACCCAGCCAAACTGCTTTGGCCCGCTTAATCGCTGCCAGCTGCTTACTTAGCCTCCTCGTCTCGCTTAAGCCGTCGCCAAGGCACTTCTCAGTTTATTGTGCCACATTTTTTGCCTTTGCTGCCCTTTTCTTTGTCTTTTGCGGCTGCAAGTGGCACCACATTGCAGCACACGAGTGGTGCCAGTCGTTGCTGCCTTTTGTTGCTCTTGGAGTGGGCGGCATTTACTCATCTGGAATAAATAGCCAACAAAATTCCGCCGGGCGCCGCCACAGAGGCCATTAAAAATGTGCATTTCAATTTATGCAGCCACCGCCCACCGCCCACCGCCCACCGCCCATCGCCCATCGCCACATCTACCAAAAAACGTTGACCCAGTGGTGCGAAATGAGAAAACGAGTAAAAATAAACGAAAACTAAAACAAAATCTCAGTGGGGCATTATTTAAGTACTTTTTAAATAGTTTTACAAAATCGCTGAGCGAAATTCCATTCGCATGTGCGGCAGATGGAAGAAGAAGAAGTCTAAATACATATGTATATATATATACATATATATTTCAAGTCAGTGCTGATTGCCCATCTGTCGCCTATCTCACAAATCTTTAGATCATATATAGAATTACTGCTTTCATGACCTTTTTCCCTATGCTCTAATCCGTTTTTCCTTAATTCTTTTGAGTTTTTCCTTTTTCGATCTCTCTTTTCACTTTTTTACCCCATTTTCCCCCTAGCTTTCCCATCTCTCTCGTTCCTTCTCATTCTATTTCGATCTATATGTCGTTTTCTATCTTCCAATGTTTCTCTCCTTTTTTGCGCTTTCTTCTGCCCGTTTCTATCTTACTTTCTATTATGCTGTTGTTCTTCTTTGTCCTCCTCTTTTGCTGTCTCATCTCTCTCTGTCTCTATCTCTCTCTTTCTCTCTCTCGTTCATTATCCCCGGTTGATCTAGACTCCTGATTGCTGCCAATTTTTCTATCTGTTTCTCTCTTCAACTCCCTGTCATTCTCTCCCTCTCCCTCTCTCTCTCTCTCTCTCTCCCTCTCAATCTTGCTATTACTCACTCCCGATATCTTTGCTATTCCCCACTTTATATAATTCATCATTCCCCCATTCCATCTAGGTTTTTCTATATTATTCCTCTCTCTCTCTCTCTCTCCCTCATTTTCTCCATTTATTCGAGTCTCGCTTATCGCATATTTAAGATGCTTCATCAGAGAAACCAATTTATCAACTGACTTACTTCTTCTATATGTAACATATATGCACTTATATATATTCCAATATCTAATCTTTGTTGCTCATCATCTTCTACAGAATGTGGTGGACCATAACCGGGAACTTTGGCAATATTCTGCCCATCGACTGGTCCAAGTCGTACACTCGCCAGATGCACATGCCGACCCTCAATCTGGGCCAGAGCCGTACAAAGCAGCAGCAGCAGCAGCGCAATCTGCAACAGCAGCAGCAGCAACATCAGCAACAGAATCAACAGCAACAACAGCTGGATGCACAGACACCAGTGGATGAGTTTAACGACTTGACCAGCGAGGATGAGGCAGTGGCGAATGACTTGGATATGCACGCATTGATATTGAACGGATTGAACGGCGATGCCGACGATCATCCCATTAAGACCGTGGAGGAGGTGATCAAGGAGATCGACGATATTATGGATGAGGCCGAGAGTCCGTTGGATGAGCCCGAGAACTGCGACTCGGAGGTCATTGAGAAGGCACGCGAGGTGCTCGGTGCTCCGCTTTATGCAGAGAGTAAGTCTTTCGATTCAACTAAATCTCTGCTCTAGCTAACGCTTCCGCTTCATCATCTTTCGCAGAGTTGCAATATTTGAGCAGCACACAGCTCAACGAGCTGTATATGGAAATGGAGATGCTCATCCAGGAGCTGAGCGAGACACTGATCAACGAGCTGGCGCTGCGCGACGAGCTCGAGTACGAGAAGGAGCTGAAGAACTCCTTCATATCTCTGCTGCTGGCAGTCCAGAACAAGCGTCGGCAATACCATGTCGAGAAGAAGCGCGGCAAATTCCAAGGTAAAGTTAAATGAGATATATGCGATAGAGAGCGAGAGAGAGATTCTTTACTAATCTTCATTTGTAACTCTCAATGCAGGCCCGGAGCCCAAATACTTGACTACTGTCATACCCTATCATCTGGAGAATGGCACACCTAACAATCAATCGTTGCAAGTGTTGATCAAAAGTAAGTGGAATGAGCAGCAGGCGAAGCACAAGCTGGGCGTGGTGTTTCAGTTGCGGCGTTGTCGAACACTAGTCAAGCAATCTACGAAACATTAGGATTTACAGAGGAGACCTATATTATTTTCAAAATTCTTATGTAGAGATCAGCACCATAGAACCTAAGAAATCTTGTGTAACACAACTTAACTGCGTATGCAACTATAGGTCTGTAAGCTTAAGAGATCATAGAGATTTGAAAACATAGGTATGGATGCTATTTGAGTTCGCCCTGCGAGGCAATACTCCACTTAAAGTCATTTCAACTAGTTCAACTATTTCAACTAGTTCTTTAAACATTGGTATTGCTAGGGAGTCCCAAATAATAGATTAAATTAGATTGCATAAGCATGGCAAGATATATCTAACTTTAAGCCAGCATAACGAAGATTTGATATGCGTAACAAGAATATAAATGAGCGGAAAGGTAATTGAATTCTTAATATAACTTTGAATGGCTGCGCATGTATGTATAATAGCTAATATGGGAAGCTGTATGTATCGATGTATATGCATTTGAGGCGAGAATGGAGTAGTTAACGATATGCATATATGAATATATATATATAGATTCCCTGTGCATATGTTGCTTATCAAGGATATAGCTTAGCATTTGCCATAAAATTTTATGGGAAGAGAGCTGGGTTTCTTATCGAGAAATATACCAGATTGTTAGCTAAAAGTAAACTTGACTTTGCTTAACTTATACCTGCTGATAAATGATGCATTTATTTGAATGATTAGAGTCAAATATAAATATAAATATAAATAGAATAAAGTTGATAGGGATATGCAGAAAATAAGACTCCAGTCTTCAGCAAATTGATGTTAAGAGACAATTAAATGCGTAGGGCTCCTGCAACTTACTGTCCACACACCTTAGCTGATCATATCATACCATATCACAATATGTCTGAATATCATAACTAAACTTGTCTCTCTCTTTCGCTTTCGCAGTACTCAAGGCCATAAATGAGGACAGTCCAACAGTGCCGACGCTCTTGACGGATTACATTTTGAAGGTGCTCTGTCCCACATAAATACACTCTGCAGCCACAAGGACAAGCAGCCACAGCAAAAGCAACAATAACAGCCGCAACAACAACAACAACAAACAAGCAAAAGAAGAAAAACAAAAACAAAATATACGCTCTATCTCTCTGTCTGTGTTTATACGAGTATATATTAAATTATATTATATTATATTTAAATGTTTAGTTTATATTACCTTTAACTAAATATATACACTATATATGTAACATATGCGAATAACATATTCGCTATGATCCACAAAGACCCACTAAAACTGAGGCCCTCTCGCTATTCGCATGCTAAAAACCAAGAAAGAACGAGAGAGTTTGTTGCATAAATATAGAGAAAGCGAATGCTTTTTATGCAGAGCTCGCAGTGCACGCAATACTAAAAAAGAACAAAATAAAATATATAAAACTTAAACTAAATATAAAAAAAAGAAATAATTCATAAATTCACCATATTTCCAATGCGAAATTCAAGCTTCACAAAGAAAAAGAAATAACAAAAATTGTAATAGTTAGCATATATACATATATAGATATATCGATGTGTATGTATGTATTGTAATGCCATACCACAACATTTAGAAGACATAAATATATAGAACAACAATTATATATATATATATATATATATATATATATATATATATATATATATATATGGATATATATTATATATCTGCATAATGTCTTTGTTGCTAGATTTGAAAACAGTTTAGCTAAAGTAAAAAGCAAATACACCTTTATATATATGTATTTGCATATATATGTTAATTTAAGAAACAGATCAAGTCTCTACATATATATATTTATATAAAACTGTTAACTGCTTTTTTGGCTCTTTGCTCGATTTCCAACGAGTTTTGCATTTTATGCATTTTGCTAAATCATCTCAAAGCTCTGCATCAGGTTTATATTATATTTATATTTTATTATTAATACTATAATCATTATTGCTATTAATATTCTTACTGTATATTGTCAGCGCTAATTGTTTTTATTTTTATTTTTTTTGCAATTTTAATTAAATTTGCATTAAGCTCTTAAAAGTCTATATTGAATATACTACGTTTATGATTAGAATTATATATAATTTTTATGCTCAAGGCGTGTGTCATAAAAACAAAGCTTTTGTTTCATTAAAAATGTAATTTTATTTTTAAAATATTACGCTGTGTTATTTACTTTTTATTTTTAATCAATATATTTAATAATAAAAGAAAATAATAATTAATAATTGAAAACAAAATGAAAATAATTTTAACAAACTACTTATATAAAAAAAAATAAATATAATAAAAATAAAAGAAATAAAAACAAATAAATCTTAAAAATTGAGTCAGGCGCACATTGCTTTTATTTAATTAATTATACGAGTATAATTATGTTAAAAAAGTAAATATAAATAATAAAAATATAAATCAAACAAATGCACATACATATAGCATATATATGACAGTCCAACAACAAAATCAACATTTATATCATGTTCATCACACCTCACATACAACAAAAACTAAAATAAAAATCAAAGAATTTAGTTTACTTCGGTTAACCGAAGACAGAATACCTTTTTTCGAAAGCTACTTTTGAGACATTTTTGGTAGGTGTGGCACCACAATTAATGCAAATCTTAGGTACCTTTGATAAAATAAAAAACAAAAAAATTTAAGTAATAAAAAAAGAACAAACGTAAAAATATTATCTAAACTTAAAAGACATACAACAAATAAAATAACTGCATAAATGTTTACACTATATATATAAATATATATATATATATATATATATATATATATATATATATATATATATATATATATATATATAAACTCGCTTACAAAAATAAAAGATTATTTAAATATATATTTATCAAAAACGCAAAACTTTTTTTTAAGGTCTCAAGAAATTATGCATAAAAAAGCTAAATAGAGCATAACAAAAATGCGTAAGTAAATGCAATGTATTTGTAAATTTGATTGAAAAGTTAAAAATATGCGGATTATATTTATTTGAGAAATTAGTAAAAAAAAGTATAAATGCAAAAAAAAAAAAAAAAAAACTAACTAACAAAGTAAACATATATAAATCTATATGTATATGTATACATGCAATGTAATGCTCTATATACAAAAGGAAGAAAAACTTTTAAATTGCTTAAATAAAAAACAAAAATACAAAAGCCAACAAAAAAGTCTTCTCAATTTCCAATTAGAGCCAGCGAAACGAGCACATTGTGTATCAATGTTGTCCAGCCAGTCCACAGGCCCAATGGCAGTTACAATAGTTATCGACTTGCTGCCACAATTTGAATATTATCACTAGCAAATATGTTCATGTACATAAGCAACAATATATACATGAGAAATATATAGCAGGGAGAACTGAAAGAATTGAATTTAATTAAATTTTATAAAGATGTACAATTTATTGGGTGCATTTAGGCACAAATTATTTAAACAATCGCGCATTATGGTTGGCCAGTGTGTACACATTAGCTGCGGCCTACAGCAACACCGATGGTGTGCTGATTGGCATCGATAGCAGTCGTGCTCGATAGCTCCCATCACTACGATAAATAGCCTTGCCTATCCATAGTTTTTTTTTTTGTATCCAAACAGTAAAAATAAGTTTAATCAAAAGCATACACACATAAGTTTAGTTTTTTTTTTCGTTAAGTGTAAAATTTATTTATTTTTTAAGTGCGCGTTTAATAAGAAAATGTCATCGCGAAGGTAAATTCAATAGGAAAAAGACAATGTACACACACGTACAAACACATGCAAACACGAACACATACACATTCACACATACATGTACATTGCCACACACATATGGGCCATGCACACATATATACACACGCACATACACATGCAATCCCGCACATGCACACACACATGCACATAAATACACTCTGGGTCTATTTACATATGTATGTGTGTATAAGTATATACAAAAAAATAAAAAACCAAAGCAGTGAGCAAAAAAAAAAAAACGAAAAAATATTGAGATAAAAAAGTGCAACAAAGTGCTGAAAGTAAATTGAACTCCTCCCCCTCACAAACATCGCCCCCTCTTCGCCTGCGCCGGCACACAATTTGCAAAAAGTATCGCCTGTGCTACAGCTACAGCTGTTGCTGTCTGCCACCTCTGCTGCTGCTTCTGCTGCTTTCAATGCTGCTGGTTGCTATTGCCTCTGCTGCTGCTACTGTCACGGAGCATCAGCGCTGCCAGAGGAGGAGATAGGGGCACGGCATGGCAGCTGGCTGGGTCAGAGGCGTTTTGCTGTAGTTGCGTCCAACCTTATGTATATTGTACCATGTTAGAGATGCGCTCACGTGCTCACGTTACGATCGCACGACTCACGCAACCGCGCATGGCCAAAGAATTTTCATTCTATTAATTTTCGTGTCACGAAAAGGCGACACAACTCTTGCTTATGATATATTTTTTATTGTTATATTGTATTGCTATAATTTGACCTTTATTTCAGATGGTTCCACCCAACAATATCGGGCTTAGAAGCTGAAAAACTATTACAGGAACAAGGCTACGACGGTTCATACCTAGCACGTCTATCATCCTCGAATCCGGGCGCCTTTACACTTTCCGTGCGTCGCGGCAACGAGGTAACACACATTAAAATCCAAAATAATGGTGATTTCTTTGATCTTTATGGCGGTAAGTGGACAACAACACGAAGAAAGTTAACTAGAGAAAAAAGTAATAAATACTAAATACTAAAACCTATGCGCAACCTGTTACAGGTGAAAAGTTCGCCACATTGCCGGAGCTGGTACAATACTACAGTGAAAATGGGGAGCTGAAGGAGAAAAATGGCCAGGCCATTGAGCTGAAGCATGCGCTCATCTGTGCCGAGCCCACAACGGAAAGGTAAGTGGAGGAGCAAACCTGAGTTGAGCTAAGCTAGGCTGGCCGAACAGTTCCCAAATAGTAGCTGCACTTTCGGCACGCTTAGCATATGTTAACAGCTGCTTCTGTTTACATTATGTTATCAATCTGCCAAACGCGCAGCTGATGGCGCTAACGATGTCGCCATGCTGTCTATAATACATACATGCACACAGCACACTCTCTCACACACATGCATGCGCCTGCGTGCATATGTGTGCATTTTGTATATTTGTATTTATGCGTTCTTTGCATACTTATGCTGTTGCTCGCAATTTATTTGACCCATTTCGAATTCGCTGAACGAATTATTTGAATATGGCAAATGCATTCATACATATTTATGGGCTGACGTCTGGTATATATCAATAGATACAAATCTCTTAATACAGATCTATAAATATGTATATAGACTTTTGGTTACTATATGCATATATCTGGAAATGGGAAAATGTATAAACCTATCTATAAGTGTGGTACAAAATTTTTATATAGATGATTAACGTCAAAGGATATTTGAATTATAAATAACATAACCTCAATAAAAAGAGAGCTATGCAAACATATAGTATATACATGTGTATATAAACCAGTTAAGACTTTCTTTGGCTGAATTTCTGTACATGTTTTTGATTAAACAATCTATTGGCACTAGCAATTCGACACG
Organism: Drosophila mayaguana; assembly: GCA_037075325.1. Taxonomy (NCBI): domain Eukaryota; kingdom Metazoa; phylum Arthropoda; class Insecta; order Diptera; family Drosophilidae; genus Drosophila; species Drosophila mayaguana. Next base: position 5,700,662 of record JBAMCG010000077.1, read on the forward strand.
TTGCTTGGCCTATAATTAAATGAATAAACATTACGCAAATTGTTGTTGCCAAAAAGTGGCTCTTTTTTCGTTTGTATGTATGAAAGCAAAAGAAAAAAAATGTAAAAAAAAACTCACGCACGATCGCGCACGCGACGTTCGCAAGAACTCGCGCTGTCTGCCTCGTTAACAGGCGCGTGCAAATGTTAACAGGCGCGTGCAACATTAACAGCGACCTGTTAAAGGCGCCGCATAATTGCCGGATTGCTAAAAAGCAAAGTTAATTTTTAAAATGCGTCTTAAGGTCAGAAATAAACAAATGTATAGTATGTGCTCAAATATTTATTTATTTATTCTGTATTTGTATACGCATATGTATGAGTATGGATGAGTGTGTGTTTGTGTGCACACCTAACAGACTTTGTTCATAAATGCGTTGCATTGTTGTGTTTGCTGTTTGCAGTAAACACACAAACACGCACACATATGTATGTACATACATACGCACAGACACAGAGATATTTTTGTTATTTATTGCTTATTAACATTTTTTGTGCGACTGTCAAATATTTTATTACCACTCAGCGCAGCTTTTGCAGCGCGCGCGCGCTCCCGCACTCACATCTCACATCTCACTCCTTACTCTTTGCGCTCTCTCCGCTCTCCGCTCTCCGCTCTCGCTCTCTCCGCGATCCACCCCTCCCCTCGGATTCTTTGTTCGTTGCGTTTGGCAAACGATCGATTGTGCGACGCAATTTGTTGTTGTGTGCGCATTTTTGTTGCCCCTTTTCCGCATCCTAACGGTCAGACACCTTCTTCTTCTTTATTTTTGTTCTTTGCTTCATTTTGTCGGCCACGCCCACTGACTTTGACCGTCTGCCTTCTTTGGCTAATTTCGTTGTGCGAGCACTTAAAAATACCCGCAGCTGAGAACTGGAAGTCCAAATCCGTTCGATTGCGCCTTTAAACTGTGTTAAGTGTGTGCGCATCTCTGACGCCTCAATGTCTGCACACACACACACACACACACGTATGATTATATATGTACATATCTCTCTTCTCTTTTTGCCTTACAGCAGTTGCCTCTGCGGCTGCGTTCCACACCCAAAATGCAATATTTGGCATTGTGACGTTCTGTGGGTCGAATTATTCGATATATTGTTGATTGTTTGGTTATTTTTATAATCTCGCATACATACATATATACAACATCGCTTTTGGCTTTACTTTATTTATAAATCGAGCTTGTGTAATCGGATCAATTTGGCCGTACACTACCTCACTTTGATTTCTACCCTTAACTGAGCTCATTACACCGTCCTCTGGCGCCTTTCGTCACTTGTACGTGACGTATTCAGTCCGTTGACGTCCGATTTCAATTTCGAATTACTCCGAAACAACTTTGTCAGGCAATGTCTAAGTGTACGGTTACTTCCTGACTTATACAGAGATGTGTTAGATCATATCTAAAGCCAGCAATTTAGGGATCAAAGTCCAGTCCAGCCTCTTCCTATTCAAGTGGGTCCCTCAATCTCTCTTTCTCTTTGTGTGTGTTCTTTCCTTCTCTGTCTCTATCTCTTTCTCTCTCTGTCTCTCTCTCTCTCTCTCTCTCTCTCTCTCTCTCTCTCTCTCTCTCTCTCTCTCTCTCTATCTCTCTCCTTAGCTTTATCCTTATATCTCTCATTCTCTCGATATCTCATTTTCTTATCTCCACTTCTGTCTTGCCTTTTCTCTCCTCTCTCATTATTGAGCCGCTTCTAATTACCCTTTCTTTGGCAGCTTTTTGATGTGATGTAATCAAGATAAGACTTTGATCGGCAATCTGAAGGCCTCACAGAGTCTGTCGACTCTCTGAAACTTTGTGCGATTGCAAGAAGCACGTCATTTGTATGGAATGCGTTTCTGATGTGATCCTTATCAGACTTTCAGCTTTATTTTGAATTCAACTCAAATATATTTATGAAAGGAATAAATGGAGATGGAGAGATGATCGAGTCATATTTGATATTATAGTGATATTTCTAGCAATAATTCATCGAGCACCTTTCCCTACATGCTCGTGCCACGAAGGGTTCCCCAAACACACCCCATGAAAATTAAATTATTCTAGAAAATCAATTAACTATAAAATTTACATCGCTTCGTGCTGATAAGTATTCACAAATGCGTTGCGTAAAGTGGAATAGAGTTTCTCCGATCCCTAGCGTGGCTCACTCGATATATGCCCCTAGTCCCTAGCTTGACCTTCGAGAGGCAATGTAACTAAACTCGTAAAAATAACATTCAGCTGCAAACGATTATACAATGCTCGTTGATTGTACAACTTGTAGGTTTATTACCATATCCACATAGTTGGCTAATCAGGGCGCGTATGTAAGCTATAGGTATGGATGCATCTGTAGAGCAGGTCAGTTGGAGGAGAGCTTGACGAGTCTGGATCTGTAATTACGAAAGATACAATTTGTCTCTCTTCATGCTAGCCACACCTAAGTTAAGCGTTTCTCTATTAATATGTATAGCTGATCAATCTATAGAGCGGAGGAAATGTGGAGTAGCGGCTCCAGGAGGTATATTTTGTTTTGAAGATCAAACTGATGAGTGAATCAAACTGCGAGAGATACAAGTCGATTTGTTATATTTGTCACGTTCTGCGAGAATATCTGAGCATATCCACTTGCCATTTTTATATAGAGCGTATCACCAGAGTATCAATTTCAGATTTCAACTCTCTAAGCTATATAATATGAATAGATTTTTTCGAGCAGTCAATAAACGTAGCCAAAAACTGTTAACAGGTAGTCTTAGATGGGGCTAGAGGGGAAGAGGAGTGTTCAGCCAGAGCTTGCCACAAAACCAATATACTCTCTTTAGAATTTCCTTGAGCAGGCATTGAAAGAAAACAAAATCAGTTTGAGCAGCAGCAAGTGTAACGCGTATTGTAATTAATTCGCTGTACTTTAATAGTTGCAATTAAATGTGATAATTGTTGGCTTTCTTCTCGCAATATATGTATACCTGGATCTATCTATATAGATAGATAGATATCTCTAGTTACTGTATAGTTCAGAGTTGAGCTACTTGATGGCTGACAATCAATTAAGCTTTCAATTTGTTTTTGTTTTTGTTTTTGGCGTGTTGGGTAATGGGTCGTTGAATGTAAACACCTGTAGGCCCTCTCGATGCCATATAAAAATGTACCGTCCAGTTGACACGCCCCACCACCCTCCCACTTTACCGCCCCCAAGCGCTGAGCTGTGTGTAAGTGCTTGAAATGCTAAATGCTTTCAATTTTTCGCCATTTAGACAAGCCTACACAAATGCTTCTATAAATTATGCGAAGCACGTTAACAGATTCTAAAGCTAACTCGATATAAGTATATATATATATAAGTATATAGTATATCCATGTCGGTACTTTCGTATCTGTGTGTTGAAATCTGTATCTCAGTGGCTGCGAGTGTTCAGAGTGTCTTTATAGACACTTTAATCGCTTCATACGGCATCTCATTTTGATGCCTACAATTGCGCTCATTAAAAGCACTCCACGCCACGCCACGCCGCGCCACGCCCCCTCTGCCCGGCGAATTGTGTGGTGCGTGTCAGCAGTCACATAGACCACTTTGTTGACATACTAACATCCTGATCGTCATCCGACTGACTGCAGGTTCACAGTGCATCGGAATTTTATCATCCATATTTATTTGGCCCCATTTACCTGTCGCATTCCGCGATAACAAAATGCGAATGAATTCATTTTGTTGTCTTTTGCAACAGCATCTGCTGATCACATGATCGCAAAGTCACGATCAGTCTATTAAATAAGCCTCCAAATCGAATGATCCATTTGCTAGATATTGATAAACGATCTAACCTGACTGACAAGGCACTAGAAGTAAATATTTAGCAAAGTCTTGTATAAGATCTGTTGATCCTGCTCTAAAAGATTGTAAATCACTATTTAGAAGATCTTAAATCACGTATTATTAAATCTACATATACTTATAATATATATTTGTAATCTATATATATATATATATATATATATATATATATATATATATATATATATATCCTGCTTAAAAAGCCGTTGCTATAAAACATCTTTAAAACCTCTCGCTGCCAAAACTCTGAGAATTATAAAGTGACGTGAAACTAATTTAGCTTGAGCTTGTGAGCTTAACAAAAACCCCTCTGATTATCTAAGTTGTACATTTAAATGATTTAGGTTTAAGTTTGCGATTTTTTGTTATTAGATTATTAGATTAATGTAAGCTTATGGCTGAGGCTTGAGGTGTGCTTCCCTGAAGCCAATGGCTATTGCGATTGTAGCCAAGTGATAAATATCGAATGAGAAACGAAATGCGTGCGCACGAAGTCCAAACAGTTAGATGCTTACATATGAGTCTGGTATGATGTATATATAAATAGAACGAGAGAGAAGGAGGGAGGGAGAGTGAGAGTGAGAGGGGTATAGAGACGTGCATAAATTGTATCCTAAATGGCTCGACAACACGATTTAAGCCGCACGGCACGAACGTGCGACTAGCCGCAAATGGACAACTGGACAAAGCACCAAGATCGCGGATAGGGCAGCTGTAGGGGCCTGGATAGGGGTACGGTAGCAGCGGCATAGGCGACATGCACATGATTATTGATTCAGGTAAATCCCTCGCACGAATTCAGTACGGAAAAACGTGCGATCATTGGCGAAAGGTTGTCCTTCACATAGAATACATATATAATAATTGAACTCATAGACCCGGAAGAGAAAGCAAATATGTGGTGCTCAGCTCTAATCTGTATTATTTATACAGCACTTACATATGTGTATATCCATGCACCTGGAATCGCTCTTTATTTCTCCCCCAGGGAGTTGACCTGGTTTACATTCATTTCGTAATTGTGCTCACGTACAGTCAAAAATTTCTCGTATTCATATTGTGTTGCTAGTTGCTAATAATAGTTATTTTTGTACAAGCCCATAATTCAAATCGAGATAATGAAATGCGCGCAAATAAAACTAAAAATTTGAAATCTGGGCTGCCTGACATGTGATATACCCTACAGGGAGTGAAAGGAAAACCCTGGCAAATTACAGGCTGTAGGACTGTTAACACTTAATGAGCAACAGTTTATAAATTGGGACTTGATCTATAGATCAAGTCTTATATTGGTTAAAAACTACGTTATCTATATGATTTATATGTGATCTATATAATATATATGCTCGTTATGATCTATATAATCTATAGGACCTATATAATCTCTTTGATCTAAATGTTATATAAAGTCTTCTTTATCTAAATTTACTTATGTACTTATAATATACATTTGATCTACATATAATCTACATATGATGTACGCATTATCTACAATGAATCCACATGTGATTTACATATGATCTAAGTATGATTTACAATGATTAACACTCAATCTAGAAATGATTCACATATGATCTGAATGTGATTTAGAAGTGATCTGCATAAGATCTACGTGTGATAGATTTGATTTACATATGATCTATATGTGATCTATATATAATCAATGTATGATCAACATATAATCTATTTATATTAATAAATAGGAGACTTCAACAATAGCTCGAAATCTAGACCAACTATCACCCAGAACAATCTGAAAGGTAAAAGCAGCTGTTGGACGACATCTCACTCTTATTTGTAAAAAGAAATGTTCAAAGTTCGGAATAACAACATTTGGTTTTTTGTTTAGGTTAAGCTTCAGTTGAGTACAGGGTAGCAGCTAGTTAGATAAGCTTGATTCTTAACTAGCTGCTGTTTTAGGACTTTGCTCGACGACGTTTTGACTCACTCGACGCAGTCATGCATTGATTCACAATGTTTATGCTGAATATGCTCGGATATGACTGTGACTCAGTCAATGGCGACTTATGCGTGGCTCGATCGAGATTATGTTAGAGACTCGCTTGCTGAATTGCCAGGTATATCCTTTATTTTTGGGCATCTCTGTTGCTTAGCTGACTTGAACTTGACTACGGCTAATAACCCCGGACACATTTACATCTTCCACTACCGTTCTCAATGCCAAGTCCCACTGAGCAGAAGGCCTCTCCAGAGCCATCTACATGCGAGTATGTATGTATGGATATGCGCATGCCCATAAACAATTGGTAATTGGGGAGCTGGCAGCTGGGCAACGGGGCATTTGGGGATCGGGTATCGGGTGCCGGGTATCGGGTGTCGGGCATCTGGCATCAGACATTGGGTATCTCGACTCTGGGCAATCGAATACGTCGCATAGTTTCGCGACGCGCATATTAAATACCAAACTTTTGCGCACAATACAAAATTGTTATTAAACAATAAATTATGTTTATATACATTTTTATGGGCTCGCTGCCGATACCCAGTCTCTGTATGAATAAAACAGGGTATAGCTTAGCTTGGCATGTGTAATATAGTATGAACAGATTTTGCCAAAGCTTTCTCCATGCATTCAGAACTTTCGCTTATCTATGGAATTTCATTTTGACGGGGTATACAACTCGCATTTATTCGAGTACAGGGTATTTGTGAGGTCGCTTACGGTCATGTAAATTGCCTGTTTACTATTATTCTTTGTTATTGGACAATGTTTTAGGGGCAAACGAAGGTCGAGTTAATACCTAGAACAATATAGAATGGAACAGAGTCGAATATAGAATATATAATATATAATATATAATATATAATATATAATATATAATATATAATATATAATATATAATATATAATATATAATATATAATATATAATATATAATATATAATATATAATATAGAATATAGAATATAGAATATAGAATATAGAATATAGAATATAGAATATAGAATATAGAATATAGAATATAGAATATAGAATATAGAATATAGAATATATAATATATAATATAGAATATAGAATATATAATATTTAATATATAATATATGATATATAATATAGAATATAGAATATAGAATATAGAATATAGAATATAGAATATAGAATATAGAATATAGAATATAGAATATAGAATATAGAATATAGAATATAGAATATGGAATATAGAATATAGAATATAGAATATAGAATATAGAATATAGAATATAGAATATAGAATATAGAATATATAATATATAATATAGAATATAGAATATATAATATTTAATATATAATATATGATATATAATATAGAATATAGAATATAGAATATAGAATATAGAATATAGAATATAGAATATAGAATATAGAATATAGAATATAGAATATATAATATATAATATAGAATATAGAATATATAATATTTAATATATAATATATGATATATAATATAGAATATAGAATATAGAATATAGAATATAGAATATAGAATATAGAATATAGAATATAGAATATATAATATATAATATAGAATATAGAATATATAATATTTAATATATAATATATGATATATAATATAGAATATAGAATATAGAATATAGAATATAGAATATAGAATATAGAATATAGAATATAGAATATAGAATATAGAATATAGAATATAGAATATAGAATATAGAATATAGAATATAGAATATAGAATATAGAATATAGAAGTCCAATCTATATCTTGCTAAGTGCACACCGTATCATTACAGTGATATTAAATCGATCAAAGACGTAGAAAAATCTTATAATTGACTGATGTAATATATGTAAATAAGAATGAGTGTGCATCAACTCTGTGTGGCTAAGCTTTCATCCACTTTCCAGAACGATGTTTATATCATCACATGAGTTTGGTATAGTTGTAAATCGAGTCTTTAGTGCTTTGTTTTTGTTTTCAGCTTCTATTTATGGCCTTTAACATGGCCGATTAATGTGATTTGTTGTTGCTGCTGCTGCTGCGACTGCAGTGGATGTTGCTTTAGACTTTGAAACATTTTCGTTCGACATTGTTCCAACGAAATTGATGATGAGACGATCGTAACCAAGCGGTTTGTCATCACCGAACAACCCCCACAGAGCGGCGCAAACGATCGCCAATCCCCAATGCCCTGTTCCCAGTTATTGTTGATGTTGTCGTTGTTGTTCGAATGGCACTTGGCACTGGGAATTGTTGCTGTTGTGTGGCTTGGGGGGCTGTCGCACGTCGTTGTCATGAGAAACCAAAATTAGCTGCCAGATATGCGCAGCACGTTCGCCTCTGACGTCTGCGCCTGCGCCATAGAAGAGTTGCCCCATCCCCTTTGCACACACACGCATTAAGTGCCTAACTTTACTTCTCGCTCCCTCCCTCTCTCTCTCTCGCTCTGTCTCCCTCTCGCTATAACAAAATTCCCAAAGACGCAACACGAAAAATTGCCCGCATTGTTATTCGGTTTCAATTTCATTTCCGGTGGCAGGTAACAGGCGGCGCTTACATGCTGCCATACCATCCACACACACACACACACACATGCTTAGCTTAAGGCGAATTCGGATTCTGATTCATTTGCCTGAGCTGAAATACTGTTGACTGGCATTCAAATAGCTGCTAACTAAGTACAGTAAAAATCTCGCATATGTCAGCAGTTCAGTGAAGTTAGTCACACTTGGCAACGCCCCCAACGACCCCGCCCACACTCTCGCCGCAGCCACTGGGCTAACTAAAAGTAAAAGTGCCTTCGCCGCCCGATGGTCAACTTTCAAACGGTTCTTGCTCACACAGATGAAAGCTTTCACTGTGTGTTGGTCTGAGCTATGCACTTTCAAATAACTGCATTTGTCAAGCAGTGCAAGCAAAAACAACATCAAGCAGAGGAAGGCGCAACAGCAGCGGCAAAAAACAATAACAAATAAAGTGCGCTGACGCTAACGCCCCCACAAAGAAGGCAACGTCTGTGCTTACATTTTACAAACGTTGACATGTTATGGACCATAAGATCGAGACGAGTTCGAGTTTTGTTGCTGTTGTTGCCTGGCTCGGTCGGGCTTTTGTGCATTTAAAACAAAAAGCGTCGCACGCAACCAGGCAACATTCATTCATGCACGAGCACACGATCTGAGCGCTTAGAACAGCGGCAGAGCGCAAAAGCAGCAGAAACAGATACAAAAGCAAAAACAACAAGCAGAGCAATTCACAGCAGCAGTAGCAACAGCAGCGAACACGAAGACTACGTACTAAGAGAAGAGCGAAGCAAAGACGAAAGACGAAAGACGAAGACGTCGACGAGCGCAGCGGCAGCAACCAAAACGAGCAGCAGCAGCAGCGACGACGTAGACAAAGAGAAGAGCCGAAGCCAAGACGAAGACGACGAACACAGCAGCAGCCGCAGCAACAGCAGCAGCGACGGCGACGACGACGAAGGCGACACGAAGCATACGAAGCCAAGCGACTGACTTGAGCAAAAAGCTTAGCACTTGGCTGCTGGAGCTTCATTCTCGAGTTGCGGCTCAGTGGTTAAACAACACAAAAAGTGCTTCGAGTTCAGAACACATAGAAGAGAAGCGCGTGCTTCCAAGCAGTGCAAGCAGACAACCGCCTTCGTTAAAGCAGTGTTACAGTGCGTGGGCGGCTGTCTTAATTGCAATTTTGCAAAAAGAAAAACAGAAAAAAGGCAAACAAAGAACTTCACTGAATTAACATAATTTAATAATTTTTATTGAATACGCCATAAATTATTATGCCTTCGGCGGGCTTCGTTTTGGAGCATTTAATTGCGGCACAAACGCGACTGGACAACAAAGCGGCAATCGCAGCAGCCAAGCTGCAATCAGCGAAAGCAACAACAGCAACAAAAGCGACAACAACAACAGCAACTGTGCCCAAGGAGAAGAAATTGTTGTCGGTCCTAAAGAAATTTGTGCAATAAAACAAACAGACATTTTCATTTGCATATGCAAAATATTTATACTATTTTTTTTTACTAGAACAAGAAGAACAAGAATAATAAGAACAACATTTAAAGTGCATTTGTGTTTATTGATCTGGTGCTTACATAAACCAACAACAACTGCAACTACAACAACAACAGCACTAAGAACTAACGCGTTTTTCCCAACGTGCAAAAGTTGATGTAATTTGTGCCGTTAAAGCGAGTGTGTGTGTGTTTTTTTTTTATTGTACAATATTTTATTTTATTGTTATTTTTTTTTTTTTTCTGTTTGTTGGTTTTCGCATTGTTGCGTTTAAGCAAGTGTTGCCCGGAATTAGCTGTAAATTAAGCGGGCAGCAACTAGCAACAAAATGCTATTCAATAAGTGCCTCGAGAAATTGTCCAGTTCGCTGGGACATGTTGTGCATCACAAGCTGCACGAGAAGCAGGTCTACAACAACGACGATAACAACAACAACAACAATAGCAGTAATGCGTACAACAAACAACGCAACTTTGAATACGAGAGAGCGATACAGGCGCATTATGGCAACGGAAGGACGCGCAGCAACTCGAAGTCAAAGGCCAGCAAAAGTCACAAGACAAAGGCAACAACAACAACAACAACAACAACGGCAGAAACAACAACAACTGAGTGCAAAAATTGCATGAGCAACGACGAGATGGCCCTGATTATCAGAGGCGTTGCCCACAACAACAACAACAACAACAAAAACAAGATCAACAACAACAACAATCAGCACAAATACAACAGAGCAAACAGACGGCGACCCACCTCAACGGGCGCCTCCTCTAGCTCCTCCTCGACCGAGTCGCTGCCTCGGCTGCAGCTCGCCACGCCGCGTGGCAGCAACAGCAGCGCCAGCAGCAGCGGCAGCAACAGTAGCGATGGCCATGCCTACTTCTCATCAAATCCCGTTACGCCCACATCCTGGTCCAATTCACCGCCGAACTTTGCGCCGCACGGCCTTGGCGACTCCAGCGGCACACTGGCGCTCCTGGCGGTGATGCGTGTGCAACTCTATGGCTACAAGTAAGTGCAGTACAGCGAGGCTGGGCGGGGGAGGGGCCAATGGGCGGGGGTGGGCGGCTAAAAACGCGGACGCGTTTTAAATCGCGCCTTAGCAACACTCGATTTTATAATCATCTTGTTTTTTTTTTGTTTTTTGTTTTTTGTTTTTTTGGAGGCGCGTGTGGGACACAAATTAAATTATATATTGTTGTTGTTGTTGGCCTATTAGATGGCAACAACAACAAATTGTCATGTGTCTAAAATTGCTACGCAAATGAGTAAATATTGAAGTTAAACATCAACAACAGCAAGAGACTGAGTGGGGCTAGTGACATTATAATGGATATGTGACACAAACACATACATATATATCTACATATATGTATGTCTCTATATATATATTTGCCATATATGGCTTTTGCGTAAACAAACGCCTGCGCGTTCGCTCACATTTTCATTGATTTTGGTGCTTTCTTGTTTATGTTTATGATTTGAATGGCTTTCAAATATGATTGACAATAATATTTTGGAGTTTATTCATAAGAATATACCCTGTAAATAAGTCCAGCCTTAAGGTGATATCTGTAAATTGAGCTGAGATGAGATGAGCTTAAGGATACGTTAATGATACATCTGTGAGCTAATCTGAACTGAGCTGAGCTTAAGGATATATAAAATCATTAGTTGAGCTGAGCTAAGTTTAAAGTCGTCTATCATATCATATAACATCATATCAATGCATGAATTTGATCTTACGGTTGTGTAAGCCACCATATCAATATGCATAATGAGCTTCTTCTGTGATATGATCCTCATATACAACCTAAATCGTATCATATCACATGTATCATATCAGTATGCATCCTATATATCCCATCATACACTGATATGATATAATACATTCTTTAGGTCTTTATTGTTATGATGCCACTTGGAATATAGAGCAATATCTGCCCAATATCATACACTGACATGATGTTATATACATTCTTAAGGTTAAAGTCTTTATTGTTATGATGTCATTTAGAATATAGAACAATATCTTCTCAGTTGCTGCGAGTGTAAAAAGATTTCCATGCGCTGAGTAAACACGTTTTGTGAGCTAAGATGAACAGTTAACCTGAACTGGTTTCTCTTCAGTAGCAACTGAGTTTTCTATAATCCTCAATCTGATATCTGACAGCTTGAATCTTTCAATTCAAATCGGTGGAGTGCAGTAAAATTTGTTGTTCAATCTAATTGGATTGTCAATCAAGTATGAAGAAAGAAGAATGGTTGAGATCTGTGTTCAACTTGAGCAACATACTCATTTACAGGGTATTCCATTGGTCTACATTAATTAGATTTATTACGCGTTGTTATTCAATCAACTTTGGTTGTCAATCATGATTAATCTGCTTCTTGTAAAATATATCAAAATGTTTCATATTCGATTTTGTGCCCAACTTTGACTCAGGCACACTTTTACAGGGTATCTCATCTTGGCTGTGCCACTTGAAGCTTAGTCTGTCTATATCTTGTTTCTTTTTGATATTTGCTCCTCTGATATTTATTGATTTTTGCATTTAGAGACTGCGAGTTCTAATGAAATAATCTATGGCATTTAGCTCCCCAAATTCCGTTCGCTCATCAATAACTAAGCACATACTACAGCGGGTGCTCTCTAGATACTTATGTGTATGTCAAGATATACATATATATATATATATATATATGTATACCTAGGTATATTCTATACAAATCAGATAAGAAAAACAGCAGCACATACTGAGAATTTGCATCTGTCGCAGGCTTCGTCTTCGTTAAGTCCGAATTCCCAGATCTGTCTGTTGACTGGCCCCGTCTTCGCATCTCTCCATCCCCATCTTGGGCTCCACCTCCATCTGCAGCTTATCTTCGCTCTCTCGCACTGTTTGCCCGTCCGCCACATTCAGCGATGCTTTCAATTCTTTGCGCTGTCAGACGACTGTTGGCTCTTGATAAAAAATTTATCATTTGTGGAGGCCACAGCTCGAGTATTTATGGCATTATTAACTTAGATTTTTAGATAAGTTGTTGTTGTTGTTGTTGTTGTTGTTGTGTGTGTGTTTTTTCTTAAAATGTTCCGCCGTCTTGCACCTGAGCAACTTCAAGTACTTCTCACGTGTTTTGTCTGAGCAAATGAACTATTTGAAATACGTTTAGCTGGACTCGGAATTTCCCGTTCAATTATTAGCTAATCTCATCCAGAGTTTTAACTGCTGGAATTTGCCATGAGCGAGCTTACTTTTTTAATTATTTATTTTATATTTATTACATATTTTAATATGTTTACTTATATACTATATATTTTGGATATAGCTATTGTTAATTATTCTGTTTCTTAATATCATATCCCATTTTCAATAGGTTCAGGGTTTATTTTAAAATCTTACCCTGAAGGTGGGATGAACATTGAGAAGAGGCAGCTGAATGTCGCTAAATTTCATGCTGCTGTTTCTTCCTCATGTTTTTCTCACCTCCGTCGTTACTCTACCTCTAGAACTCTCCCTATACTCTCACTCTTATCCCTCCAGCTGTTACCCTTTGCTCTCTGTTGAGTTCACGCTAAGCCAGTGGAAAGCTAACTGTATTTCGGAAATCAATGCAATGCTTAGTTCCGATCAAAGTTAGCTGCAAAATAAAGCCCCATCATCTCTCCAGGGTCACTTGATGCTGTCTCTTCAACAACTGCATTCAGCAGGAGGCTCAGTTCTTTCCCAGGTGTTATGAAATCAAAAGCGCATTATCACCTCCATGGCCACATTATGGGGCTTCCGTAAATTGCAAATAATTGAGCGGAGGGGGAGGGGGGGGAGAGGGGGATTGCGAGAGGTTTGGTTATTTAGCTGTTTACCGTTAGAGTGCAGTCCCTCGTAACGGCAAGCGTAACGTTTAGCCTACTGCGAGCAGCGAGCACCACCCCCCATTGCCCACTGAAAGCTGTGCCCTCTGCCTCTGTCTCTGCCTCGCCACCCCCTCACCCCCTCCCCGCGCTTGACAGCTTCAAGTGCTGGCTGTCAAATGTAAATTGCTTTACATTTTGTTAACTAACTGCGCGAATTTGTTTAATAGTTGGCGCGTTGTTGTTGCTATTCACTTATTTATTTATTTTTTATTTCGTTCTGTTTTTGTTTTCCCTTTGCATATTTCCGTTAAATTTGATAGCTGTTATTGCGCTTGCTTTTGAGCAACAACAAAAACAAAAAGCAACATTTTAATTAGTTTGTTTTTTACCTCTTTCTCTATTTCTTTGTCTACCTGGAATGAGAATTGCTTCTTTTTATTTCTATTTTTATTTTTATTTTCATTTCATTTTAATTTATTTCTTTTGAGACACTTGCAAATTTATGAGCACACAGAGGAGAGCAATAAATGCACCCCCAATAACTAGCGCCCTCTCTCTCCCACACACACACACACACACACACACCAAGTACAGTCAGCACAAAAATACAGTTTTTGTGCTGTTGCTCTTGTTGTTGTTGCTGTTGTTGTTGTTGTACTATACTCCAGAGCCGATTTATAAAACTTAGCAACAAATTCTAATTTATGTATTGTAGCTTATGCCATGTACATATATGGACCGTGCGTGAGAGCGAGAGGGCGATAGCCAGATAGAGATCTGCATAAGTTGATGAATATTATTAAGCGTTGAGCTGTTTGTTGACCTTTTCGCGTTTCATGAATGGCCAACAGGTTTAGTTCGGCTCTCGGCTGTTTAAGCTGTGCTTCCTGTGCGTAACTGTAACTGTAACAATTAGCTGTTATTCGCATTTGCGCCATAATCAAAAGCAAAGGCGCGACTGCGAGATGCTCTGTAAAGACACAGAAATTGAGTTTGTTGCAAAATGTAATTTATTAAATGTTTAAATGTTCAATTTGTTGCATAAGCAAAGCAATTTTGTGCATCTATCGATGGTCTAGGGCATATGCGGAACATCTTTAGACACGACTTCGAGGTGCTCAGTAATGAACAAATAGAATTATTATTATTATTATTATTATTTTATTAATCAATTTTGTTCAATTTATACATATGAGAACAATTAATTATGTAGGGTATATACCCAGCTAACTTTCTTTTAATTTTAAACAAGACTACCCCACATGTAACGCGTGCAGGGTATATGCGACTGACAATTTCACTGCAATAAAGTGAAATTCAATTGCAGCTCGCATCGAACAGTTACGCCAGCTGACCCCCATTGCCAGGGGAGGGCAAACGAGAGCCATACATATATATATATATAAATAAATATACATGTATATTATATATACACATATACAGTGTAATAAAGCGGAGCACACTAAGAGAGGTGCTAATTGGACTGTTGACTGTGGTGAGGCGGCTGCCCCAAAAGCCAAGTCGATTGTCGCTGAATCACAAAGCAAGAAAAAAACAAAGGCAAAAAAAAGAAGATGTAAAAAGAATATGCATTAACGTACTATAATATATATGGCAAACAGATATCAGTGTTTGTATCAAGTGGCGGCTGACGGCTGCCGGACAAAAAGCTGATTGCTACATTAGCCAGCGACGTCAAGTTCTAATTGGAAATATTCTATTTGACTAATTCAATTAATGCGACACACAAATTGAAAGCATATATATATATATGTATATATACATATATAAATGCGTGTATGTTTATATATCTATCAATCTATCGTTAATCGAACTATCGACAGTTGCTTCAATGCCATTTCCGGTGCTAAAAATAACATAAACATGACGAACTCTTATCACTAGCATTGCGCGGCACCTTGAATATGTAACAGGCCTAACGATCAGCCATTCAAGTGCATGATATACATACATATGTACATATGTATTAACGATCTAATGTAAAGTCAATTGTTTATACAACTTCCAGCTATAAATAGAAGCTGGCGCACTTACATGCGGAAGATAAATCGATAAAGGCGGCCGGTAATACATATGTAAATAAATAAATACACATATGTATATATACTATAGACGTGCATACATATATATTCAAGCATGCTCTATACATAAAGCATGAGCTCGGCGTTGTGTTTTATGATAACTCTGACCCCAGCAACAAATCAATGAAATAGCAACGAGAATCGCAGCACTTAAATTGAAACCGGCTTAAGGACAACTCACACACACACACACACACACACACACACACACATACACAAATCAATCGCCTGCTCGATTTACGCGATGCCGTCGACCTCAACAAAAAAAAAAAAAAGGAAAAGAAACTAGATGAAGTTGACTCTAAGCATAGCAACTACAATTTCTATATACGCATAACAGAAACCGAAATTGAAATCCAAATCCAAATCCAACTCGAAATTGAAATCGAAATCGAATTTGTTGTTTATTCTGCGCTTGGTTCTATTCTGTTTTGCTCGCATTCGAAATTCAAAGCAAGTTTTTTAAGTTAGTGTTATTTATGCAAATGAAGCAACAGAAAATATAACAACAAATTCAAAGTCAATTTCGGGCGAATTAACAAATGGGAAGGTGTCGTCGCAGCAGATAAACAAACAGATACTCTGTAAAAAATGCGTGACTTGTATGAAATGAGCTAACTAATTTATGTTGAAATGCACATCAAAACAAATTAATATATTTATTTAGTTGATTTGATCTTAAGTGGCCGTAAATGAAAGCTGACTGTGTTTGGGCTCTGTTGATCATTTGTAACAGATTTTGAGTCGACTTTGAATACCCTATAAACATATATATAGTAGCATCAGCATTTTCTTTATTAGTAATTTCGAATTTCCTTTTGCATAGGAATTGCATGCTACTTGCACTGCTTGTTGTCCGCACTGCTTGCTGCTCATTATGGACACCCCATCAGCAAGCAGTGCATTTGAAATAGTCTCCAATTGGATTTCACAGCCAGCAACTGACAGCTTATTTGCTTTCTGTGTCAACTGTTTAGGCTGTTGCGTACACAGATGTGCAGCTAGCTATATAAGTTTATATATAATATGTAATTTATATACATATATGTGTGTATATATTAGGTCTGTGTCCATAGGCGACTGACTGGCCAGGCAACATTAAAGCCTTATACGTTTAGCTCAAAGCAACAGCAACAGCAACAGCAACAACAACGACTTGCACTTTTGCTGTTGTTGTTGCTGCTGCTGCTGCTGCTGCTGTTTGCCTTGCATTTGTCTGTTTTCTTCGCATTTGTTATTATAAGTGCTGCTGCAGCAATTCGATTTGTATTCGTTTCCATTTACACGTATTCGTATTCGTATTCGTATTCGTATTCGTATTCGTTTTTGATTTCCTACTGGGTCGTCGCTCGTCGCTCAGTGCTTGCCGTCGGCATCGGCATTTGTTTGAGCTGTTGCTGTCATTTGGCACACATGCCTGCAGTTTGTGCAGTTCATAGTCGCATTTCAAGCGCGCACGTACTTAGCAGCACCACAAAAGGCGCAGGGAAAAGCCAACGCAGTCAGTCAGTCAGTCAATCAGTCAGTCAGTCAATCGAGAACAGCTGCTGTAGCTGCAATAAATGCGCGCGTAACTAATTTCAATTAAACTGTTGACAACAAATAACGCAAAATACAATACAAATTGCAAATTGCAAATTGATAATTTCTAAATAATTAATTTGACTTTTCGCTCATTTCCATTGCAGATGGTTTCACGGCAATCTTTCTGGCAAAGAAGCTGAAAAATTGATATTGGAGCGTGGCAAGAATGGTTCATTTCTTGTGCGTGAATCTCAAAGTAAACCTGGTGATTTCGTTCTATCCGTGCGCACAGACGACAAAGTGGCGCATGTCATGATTAGATGGCAGGTGAGTTCAGCCATGAACAAATGTTTATTCCCAGTTGCCGTTGCTGCTTCTACGGCTGCTAATAGTCTATGCAAATGCGAATCGATTTGTGTGATACGAAAACAACTTGTAGGCAACAGCAGCGGCAGCAGCAGCGGCAGCAAATCAAGTAATCGACCGACCGACCGACTGACTTGGCCATAAAGTTCCTCATCGTTTGACCTTGAATTACTTGTGTCTAACTGCATATATGTACATGTATGTATGTATATATATATATTTATATATATCATACATGCACATGTGTCGGCGGCATGTGTTTGTTGTCGCTGTAAATGTGAATAGAATGCTTACATGTTTGGTTATTGCCGTCAAATGCAATATGCGTTGCTCGCGGCGTATGCGTAATGTCCCCTTGCACTGCTTGACGCCATTGGCCGGCTGGCAGGCGCCAGCACTGCTTGCAACAACAACAGCAGCAACAACAGCTCTGGGCGACTGTGCAAGGACTAACAAGTTCAAGTACAAAGTGAATGCTAATGATTCATAAATAATGAATAATGAATAACTCAAAACCGATAGCAAATTAATTTATTGAGCAACTTTAGTTAAGCGCATTTCCTATACAACAAATCAAATCTACAGTGAACCCTCGGTTAATTAAATATATACTATAAATACTAGATATACTAGATGTACTATTCATACTGTTCACTTACATTCCATATATATTCACTTACATTCTACATTTCCACAGTTAATTTATTTGCTAATTGTTAGTTTCTTGTCTTTACCCACTTACTCATCCTTACTCTTTCATTTTCCATCAGTATTATTTATTATTAGCGTGTAAGCAAATAATGCAAATGTAATATTTGCACGGTTCTTTTTTTCATGTTTTGTGTTTTTGTTGCACCTCAAACATGACAATCCCAAATATATTTATTTTGTTCAATTCATTTGTTATTTTACACTAACTACTGTAAGTCCCCTCATAGAGCTGATGAGCTAGTGCTATTGCTGTTGTTGTTTCTGTTGCTTTGCCATTTGACGGCATTTAGAATAATGCGATTTACATGACCGGTTGAGCATTTACTTCAATATGACATTGCGGTCACGTTTACACTTTTATTGGCTTTTATTGCTACAGTTCAAGTTGCGAGCAGAGAGTGAGCGAGAGAGAGAAAGAGAGAGAGAGAGAGAGAGAGAGAAATATAGACTATACCTGCCACATATGTTATGCAATCTGAGTTAGCTGTAAGCATTAAAATTATTTTTGTAGATTTGGTTAACAGTGCATTGACAGGATGTTAACAGAACAAGTCCAAGCAGCACTGCTTTGATGGAACTTTAACGGAAAGTGCTTAACAGGAAATTTATAGCAGTAGCATTACTTAACATAGCCTTAAAAGTCCATTAACAGAAAGTGATAAAGTTTAGAGTTGACAAAATGTAAACAGAATGTGCTGTGCTCAAATTGATTTTTGACTTTCTTTACATGGCATTCACTTGACAGTTCACTTCCAAGTTCACAGATTCACTTGCTACATTCGATACACATACATCATACATCTTGAACTTAACATCGTTTTAGCCGACAATTTAGTTGCATATAGTTAACATCAGCTTCAACAGAACACTACGTGAGCAGCACTCCTTATCGCAGTTAACATTAGCTTCAACAGCAAGTTAACAGGAAGTGACCTTATAAGCGCTGCCCATTACATTTAACATTAGCTTTGTCAGGAAGTTAAGGGAACGTGTCAAAATACTGATTCAAGCTGTTGCCTTGGCTTAAACAGTCAGTAAACTGAGGCAAACGTGCCCTGAGAATATTTTTGGATTTCCTATACGACAAATATGTATTTACAATATATGCCCTGGCATATATAAAGATGTGCAAATCGAGTGTGAGAATTGAAATTACATTAAGTAAATTGATTCAAAATACAAATAATTGTAATTAGTTAAGAGTTGGAATTAGTTGAATTAGATATGTATTCATTGTACACTGCTTGCAAGCAGTTCGATGGCTTACATTCACTAACGCCATTCACCCCACCTTCGTTGCAGGATAAGAAATACGACGTGGGCGGCGGCGATTCGTTCGATACACTCTCCGAGCTGATCGAGCACTACAAGCGACATCCGATGGTGGAGACATGCGGCACGGTGGTGCACTTGCGGCAGCCGTTCAATGCGACGCGCATCACCGCTGCCGGCATCAATGCGCGCGTGGAGCAGCTGGTGAAGGTGAGAGAGATTGAATGAGTGATTGAATCAATCAATCAAGCAATAATTATGCATCGTTCGGCAGGGCGGCTTTTGGGAGGAGTTCGAGTCGCTGCAGCAGGATAGCCGAGACACATTCGAGCGCGTGGAGGGCTACAGGGATGCGAATCGTCTCAAGAATCGCTATCGCAACATATTGCCCTGTAAGTAGCTCCCTGCCTCTCCCTCTATAACATTTCCCTATGTTTGCTTATCTTTGCTATCTCTCTCCCTCTCTCTCTCTTTCAGATGATCATACGCGCGTGAAGCTGCAGGATGTGGAGAGCAATGCAGTGGGCGCCGAGTATATAAATGCCAATTACATACGTTTACCCACCGACGGCGATCTCTATAACATGAGCAGCTCCTCGGAGAGCCTCAACAACACGGTCGCCTCGTGTCCGGCCTGCACAGCGGCGCAGACGCAGCGCAATTGCCCCAATTGCCAGCAGCAGAACAAGACGTGCGTGCAGTGCGCCGTCAAGTCGGCCACGTTGCCCACCAATTGTGCCACCTGCAATCGCAAGTCCGATTCGCTGAGCAAGCACAAACGCAGCGAATCTCTGTCGGCGTCGGCGAACGCCTCGGCAGCGGGCACGGGTCCCGGCACGCCCACCGCCGCGGGCAACACGTCCGCCTCGGCGGCGCTCAACGGCTGCCTGGCCGTGCTGCTGAAGAAACACTGCGGCGATGCATCGCCGCCGCCATCGACGACGTCCTCCTGCAGCGGCCCCTCGACCGGATCACTGCAGAACGGCGAGGGCCAAATGTACAAGACGTACATCGCCACGCAGGGCTGCTTGGCCAACACGAAGACGGACTTCTGGAACATGATCTGGCAGGAGAACACGCGCGTGATTGTGATGACCACCAAGGAGATCGAGCGCGGCAAGACCAAGTGCGAACGCTACTGGCCGGACGAGGGCCAGACCAAGCAATTCGGCCACGCCCGGGTGCACTGCGTCAAGGAGAACTCCACCAACGACTACACGCTGCGCGAGTTCCTCTTCTCGTGGCGCGACAAGCCCGAGCGCCGCATCTATCACTATCATTTCCAAGTGTGGCCCGATCACGGCGTACCAGCCGATCCCGGCTGTGTGCTCAACTTCCTGCAGGATGTCAACACCAGGCAGAGCAGCCTGGCCCAGGCAGGCGAGAAGCCCGTAAGTATCAGGCATTCCCACGCGAGTCTAACAATGAAAGTTAACTCTACACCTTCTCTCTCTCTCTCTCCCTCTCTCTCTCTCGCTCTCCCTCTCTTTCTCGGTCGCGCTTTAGGGTCCCATTTGTGTGCACTGTTCGGCGGGCATTGGACGCACGGGCACGTTTATTGTGATCGACATGATTCTCGATCAGATAGTGCGCAATGGTGAGCATTGTCAACAGTTGTCTAAATGTTAAATAGCATAAGGCTCTGCTTAGCAGAGAAGGCGTAACATGGTTGTTTTAGCATTAGCTTATCACATCTATGAGAGTGCTGCTAATAATCGTATAAACGTAGAACGAGAGCATGTCAAAAGGTACTCTCAATCAAGATCTCTGCTAAAAATGTGCAGCTGTTAACAGTTTGTAATGCAACAACATAGAATGTTAATAATTTTTAACGCGTGCTGTTAACAGAATGTGAGCAGAATGAAGCTGGAACTGTTAAAAATGATAGCAAAACTGGGCAGATTGAAATGTAGCCACAGTTGCCTAACAGAATATGGCTGTTAATAATTTGCAGGCGTATGTTAACAGAATGTTATCCAACAGCTGCTAAAGCTGCAAAGCCTTTAGCCTAGGCAATAGCAACAGCCAGATGTAGACCCAACACTTCACTTCACGCACATAAACTATAAAACATCTACTTCTCTCTACCCACAGGCCTGGACACCGAGATCGATATACAGCGCACAATTCAGATGGTGCGATCGCAGCGTTCGGGCATGGTCCAGACGGAGGCGCAATACAAGTTCGTCTACTATGCGGTGCAGCATTACATTCAGACGTTGATCGCGCGCAAGCGGGCCGAGGAGCAGAGCCTGCAGGTTGGCCGCGAATACACCAACATCAAGTAAGAGTCTCTCTCTCGCTCACGATCTCTCTCCCTGCCGGTTACTCATTGTATTTTCTCTATTGCAGGTACACCGGCGAAATCGGCAATGATTCACAAAGATCTCCATTACCAACAGCAATTTCTAATCTAAGTTTAGTAGCGGGTAAGGCAACAGTTGCGGAACCGTTGACTCCAGCAGCAGTAGCAGCAGCAGCAGGCGTCACTGCTGGCAATAAACATGCCGGCAAACTTCAGCCGCCATTGCCGCCGCTTGGCGCCAGCAACAATAACAACGGCGGCGGCAACAATTACAGCGGCAACAGCAACAGCAATGGCATCGCCAGCAGCAGCAGCGGCAACAACAGCGGCAGCGGCAGCAGCAGCAACAGCAGCAGCAGCATCAGCAGCGGCAACGCCAATGCCAATGGCAACATTCTGGGCAATGGCAGCAATCATCGAAAATCCAATTTCTATAGCGATTCGCCGGTGGCGCTCAAGCAGCACGAACAAGCAGCAACAGCAGCAGCAGCAACAACAGCCACAGCAGCAGCAGCAGCAGCAGCAGCAGCAGCTGCAACAGCAGCAACAGCAACAACAGCAGCAGCAGCAACAGCAACAGCAGCAACAGCAGCAGCTGCAGCTGCAGGTAAGCAGAAGCAGGCGCTGGGCCGGCCGCCCGGTGGTATACTCAAGTTGTTCACGAGTCCCATCATCTTTCAGCCAAATACAAAAACATTCCCAAAGACATGAACAGTCTGGCAGCGAGGCAGTCGCACGCCGCTGCCTTTGCTGCTGCTGCGCCGGCGCTGCCACCGCCACCGACGCCGCCGCGCAAAACATGACAAATGAATTTCTAAATAGATGCACTTTCATTTCTTTTGCCTCGTTCTTGTTTTTTGTTTTGTTTTCTATTTTTTTTTTACATATATGCAATTGCATTTGACACCCACACACAGACACTGAAACCGACACACACACACACACACACGCAGGCACTTTCTTACCTTATTTTTCTTGCGAAACTTTTGCCAGACCTTAACGATTTTTTATATATATACATATATCTAAAGAAATGAGAAAATAGTTTTTAGTCTTATCCATGTTTGTCCGCTGTTGTGTGTTCTATTTTATTTGAAATGCGTATCTATACCTAAATCTATATGTATATATATATATATATATATATATATATATATATATTTGTATACAATATAATTTAATGTATGTTTTTTTTGTTGTTTATGTCTCGCTTTAAAGTACCCCAAGAGCCCCAACCCTCAGCCATGTTTGTATGTAGTTAAGTATATGAAGAAGAGAGGAGCAAATTGTAAAAGCTCGATCGATAACTCTCTAATGTCGATCGATAAATGATCTATGTAATGCATGTATCTATATATACATATATGTAACACTATATATATATATATATATATATATATATATATATATATACATGTATGTATATTGTTTTAGTGTTGTAAGTGTTAAAAGCGTTGATTGTGATTGAAGGAAGAAGCAGAAGCAGCAGCCGAATTAGAAACGGCGTCAAACGGAACAGAATATGAGAACAGAGAAACGAATAACAACAGAACAGAAATAGAACAGATTACATTTAACAGATTTAGTATAACAGTTCGTGCACATGCATGTAGAACAGAATAGCGGCAAGCGCATAAGTAAGCAGGAGCCAGAAGAAGAAGCAAGGCAACACACACACACATACACACACACAACATTTGTTAATTGAAAGAACAGAGTATATATATATATATAGATGCCTTGTCTTGGAACAGAAGAAAACAATACACACACAAACACACACACACACATATTTATAGACATAATAAATATTGATAACGAAACGAAAATAGTTTAAGATGATTATGTGCAACAACAACAACAACAACAACAACAATCATATTTCTTGTTAAGCTTTCAAATTGTAAAGAAAACCAAAATTTTTTAATTTGTCTCAGAAGCAAAAACTTTGCTAAACTTTTGTCAATGTGTCTAAAGCTGTTATACACACACACACAAATGTGTATAGATGTGTGTGTGTGTGTCTCTTAACTCTTAACTCTTAACTCTTATTTGTAACTTTATTTTCCCACACACATCTCTCTCCCTCTCTCTCTCTCTCTCTCTCTCGCTCACTCAGTCTCCCCTCTCTATCGCATCTATTTTGATTGAATAATGTATTTCGCTTTAATTTTAACGGACGTACGAATATAACTTATCAAATTTATTGTGTTACATTTTAAATGATAATCAGCTTAGGCACTAATATTATTATTACTATTACTATTATTACTATTATTATTATTATTATTATTAAAATACAATTATTATAAATATACAACTTTTTTTTGTCATAATTGTAAACCTTAA